>JALLPA010001410.1:0-10949 GCA_036939895.1 Thalassiosira exigua | reverse complement strand
CTAGGGGGTAAGAAACTTTCTTGGTTGCCGCCAACAGTGGCCGGAGCAAAAAAAACCATAGATAGGTACACTACGGGGTGGGTACTACGCAAGTACTACATCAACGAGTACTACATGAATGGTTCTCGAACAACTTAGTTTTCATCACTTTTTATTCCCGCTGCTGCTGAATAAAAGACGAGTGTCGGTATTTTGGTGGCAACCATCAAAAATTTTAGTTGTTGGTTGTTTTTGGTTGTTGTGATAGCAAAAAAACAACCACAAAAATCACGCTTGTTTATCACAAAGTCGCACACAAAATCACCAAATTTCTGCTGGTGAGTGGTAAGACATAAAGATTGTTTTGCCGAGTCCTCGGCATGTGCCGGCCACGCGCTGCGTACCGCGCAAGTTGAAGGTATTTTTTTCAAACGTGGTGCCCCGGAGTCACGCCCACCCACACTGCAAGGCTCGCGCGCTTATTTCGCGCTCGGCACAAAATCAGTGCGCTTTTGAGAGCAGCTCTGGCGCGCTGAAACACGCCTGTATAAATCCTCGTGGGAATTAGCAATATTGTTTTACATCCGTGGATAGAGCGATGATTCCGTCCTGACCAAGACGGAATTTTGTATAATCTGTTTGGTAGGAATTCATACTTTTTTGTTTCTACACATGGTACCATCACGAGGTATTGTGCTGTAGTTTCCAAACGAACAATTTTTTCGCCTCCCCTGAGTGCTGAGTGAGATATTTTTCACTCTCCCGAGATTTTTCCTCTTCGCTGCCGGCCCACCACGCCACAACGATCACCGGTCGCGCCGTTGCCTACCATATTGTACCTCAATCCCCCGTCCGTCGTTCGACCATTCGACCGTTCGACTGCCCAACCCACCCACACCCATACCTTTTCATCGTTATGGCAATAGCGGCGATTGGGCTGGCCAATCAATGAAACCACAGACAACTGCCAGCGTGGTGAAGCACGCTGGATCCAGACAAAGCGTCCCATCTCTTGTCACGAAAAGAGGTCGCCTATGCTGCTTTCGTAGATGATGCTGGTGAATGGAGCCCCCCCCCCAGCGCCCCTGCCACTGCCTCGTCACGGCAATCTCACAAGATCAAAAGCAGAGCCGCAGCCGCAGCCGCAGAACCCCAGATGCATAGACCTCGTCCAAACATTCAACATGTTCATTTTTCATGCGCCCTGATGAACCAAAAGTTGGCCCCAGCAACGAACACACAGTGACCTCTTGCGGTCATTTGCTGCCCCCTCCCATGTGACGTCCCAGATGTCAACCGCCACGATTTTGGCTGCAATGATGGCGACGCGAGGAACGTACACGAGTGAACGAAGACTTGATAATTGGGGGGGGGGGCAAGGAAGGGCGAGGAAAGGAAGGAATGTCGACGAATAACTCAATAACCAACCGAAAAGTGGGGAGATGTGAGATGGGGAGGAAGCTCGACCTCATATAAGGCGTGGGGGTTATTCCTCTCACCTGTGCTCCTTCCCACAGTTCTAAACAGAATTCTTCAGAACCTGTACACCACCCAACCTGCCTCAAATTCCATCAGACGGAGGCTGTCTTGGGAAACCAAGTCTTTCAATGTGCACATTGAAAGCAAGCGCAGCACAATGTCAGTGGCATTGCGCTGTATTTTCCTCCCCTCCCCTATATTGTGTTGCACTCTTCCTTGATACTGCAATAGTGCGTGTATCGACTATCGACAGTAACACGACAAAAGAGTTCCCCACGTCCCGCCTTAAAAAGTGAACATTGTTCTATTTATAATCATTAGGTACTTATTATGTATTCACCAGTTTATTGACCAATTATACCTGATATGATGTATTCGGAGCTGCTTGATTTTGTTTGTTTGGCTATCCATTGAGAAGAACCCATGAAGATGTAACATGGTAGACCCACCAACCACTTTCCATTGTCACACGGAGGTGTTGACAATATACAATATCAACAACCAAAATAACATTATTTAGATTTACTCGCATTTTGTGTGCTCTTAGTAATGACACACTCTCCTTTCGCCATGGGAGACCAGGGTCACTATCGCTGTGATCACAACATGCCCCACTGCTGCCATATGTCATTACCTGTAGCCGCGGCAGATGTTGTCATCCCGCACCACCGTGGCCTCAAAATCCATGTCCCCTTTGTCATAACTGACGAGGAAGCATCGGTCGAGCTCCTGGCCAATGCAGAAACTGAGAAGGGCCAGGATGAGCATGCATCGTCATCCCCAGCACCCCCCACCTCCCCATAATGCTGTAATTAGCACTTTTGGAACCCAGCACTTTCCAGCACCTTCCAATCCTGGATTTTTCAATGAAATGAATAGTGCTGAGTCTCCAACACTTTTCATTTTTGTTTCTTGTTGTGACAAAATATCAAAACCTACGTTTCCGCTTTGAATTTTATCATTGCTGAATAGTGTTTGATTTTTCAGAAGTGCTGGGATTGGAAAGTGCTGGAAACAGTTGTAATAACCATGATGAAAAGTGCTATAATGCCAGCACTTTTCAATCAAACATTATCTCTTGGGCCTGTTTCAAAAGTGCTGAAAATATTGGAAAGTGCTGGTTTCCAAAAGTGCTAACTACGGATTTATCCCACACCCCCAGACTCGACCGCTTGTCCTGCAGGTATTTGCCATGTGAGAAGGCAAAAGAAAAGGGACAATTAGTGTTCAGAGGTGGAGAGGGGTAAAAGACAGAATGCAGTTTTTGGCTCACCAAATGTTTTGGTAGAGACTTGGTGGTGAAGATGAACGACAGCCGGTGCCTCCCGACATCTCTAGGGACCTTAGGGAATCAATGGTTGTCGTTGGTGACGACGGGTGACGACGGCAGCGGCAGATTTTTCTGGCCATTTACCCAGAGACGGCTATGGTAATTTCCACTCTCATAAAAGGTAATGATCCGCTGTAGGCAATGTGTTTGGCTTGGCATCAATTTCTCTACTGCCACTACTCAATCACCAAACGGCTTCATTTCAACTGCTTTAGGATAAAAGGGAGGTTAGACCAAAGACTTTTTGGCATAATAACCAGTTCAAGGGGAGAACTACTTGCCAAGGGGTGCCATCCATTGACATGTTTTTCTCAGCAAAATTGGCGCTGAGCTCCCCTCAGAGTCGGATTTGGTGACAGCAGTCTGTCCTCGTCCGTCACCGTTTTTTAAACCCCCTGCCTGGGTGCTTCCCGTCATTTTTTGTTACATAAGTTTGATGGATTGTGCCCCCTATCATGCGTATGGAAAATGGATGATTACTATGAAAGTTCTTCGGTCATTCTTATAGAGAATCATAACTCTCATGCTTGGCAACCGGCTGACAGTATCGAGCCTGGTGTCTCCTTTTCGGGTCAATGATATTTTGAATAAAACATCCTGAATGTGGACCATTACTCAGCAATAGATTTTATCAAAGAATTATAACATTGCCTGGTAGATTACCTAGCAGCTCTTTACAGTGAGCACAGTGCATTTGGGTCCCACCAAGAAGGTGCCGTTGTGCATGACATCATATCAGAACTAATGAAGAGGAATTGATGCTAAGTTTGTGATGACCATTACAATCTATCATCTGCGCTGAATCCTAAATACAAAAAGTGGATTTTTTAGTGAATAACTATTTAGGGTGCTACTTGAGCATTGGGAAATGCATAGAGACAATAGCATGGTTGGAAATCAACACATTTAAAAGTTTGGATGTGCTTCTAATGACTTCACCTGTTGTAATAATTTTCATGGTTTTGTTGGCTTTATTAGTCTCAAGATTGAGCCAACAATTCACACACCCTTTTTGAATGAATACAAAATACTTTTAGTGTTTTCGTGGCAAAGCACGGCTGTTCAGCCAACCGCATTACCAATTATCCGAACCAACGGTTCCTCTCGTACTAAGTTGGATTACTGTCGGGACACCGAATTCATCAGTAGGGTAAAACTAACCTGTCTCACGACGGTCTAAACCCAGCTCACGTTCCCTGTTAGTGGGTGAACAATCCTACACTTGGTGACTTCTGCGACACAATGATAGGAAGAGCCGACATCGAAGAATCAAAAATGTTGCAGTGATTCAGGAATTGGCCGAATTCATCAAGCCAAAGATGGTAGCACTTGATCTTTTACCACAGCAGGCTTACCAGTTTTCTGCTTTCATCCCATAGCCATAGAGTACCAGATAACTAACATGACATTTGAAAACACGACCCGTCAAGTGTTGTTTGGGCTGAGAATCGCAACGAATCATCTTGCAGATTGATCAAGTCCATGTCATTCCTGTGCTAGGGGGCAATCCTCACTAATCCAGGGGTACAACCCTCGAGGGAAGCTGGCCTCTGAAGTTGTTTCCCATTGATTCGGTTTACTAGAAATATTACAGGCACAGGGAACATTTCCAAGAGTTGGCATTGGCAGGCGACGACAAAACCAGACAACCAAAAGGAACAAAGTTGACCCTTGATATTCCATATCCTCCGCTTATGACGATTTCATCAATTTATTGTCCCGCTGCAGCAGCTTCAGCTTGGCGTTTTTCTTCCTCATTCACCCTCCTCACCATGGCCCACTCCTTCTTGGCGTGTAGGCACTCAAAGTAGTCTTCACGAATTTTCCAGCAGTCATTTTTCCACTTCATCGAACCATCATTCTGCGGAGTCATTTCCTCAGTTTTCTAAAGAGAATTAAGACCGAAGCCAACCAGTTTTGGGGGGGAAGAACAAAAACGGTAGGGGGAAATAGTCATAGTGAGTCAAATCTCATTCACCAACACAACATCAGGGTCCCCCCCCCCACTTTAAATCAAATGCAAAGGTCGCTTCTCTGTTCTCTGAGCGAAACTCAACGCTCATTTGATCATAGAAGTGTTCGTCCTTCGAATGCAAGTAAAGGCAAGCCAGAGTGTGTGCCCAATCCAAGCCAACGACCAAGCGTAGAATTGTCCGTCCCTCCAATGCATCGAACACAAAAAGCCGGGCTAGAGCCAGAGTCGACGCCCAAACCAAGTCCACGACCAAGCAACTTTGAACTCGACAACGAAAAACGCGGACGCCGTCATTGATTCCTGATCCACTTGGCCTATTTGGTTCTTGTTTTTACAGGGCAGGTCCTAGGCAAAGCAGGCACGACCACGGATGTTGATGTTCGCGCATGAAGGGGGTTGGGGGCAGGGCGGACAGGGGGTAGCAAAGGAGAAGTCTACTGTGCACCGAAAATCGTTCGTCCAAACTCCCCAATCGCATGAAAAACGCAAACGAACATCAGGACGGGAGGAAACCAGCCAGGCCCTTGCGATCTCGTCGGAGCTTGTCGAGCCCGAAACCAAGCTACAATACTTACCAAGCACTCCTTGAACTCGGCGAAGAAGGGGTAGCATCGGCCGACGCCACCGGCGATTCCACGTCCGCTAGACATTGTGGGTCTGTTGTCCTCTTTCGGGTTGGGTTGGGCTGGTTGGGCCACGAGGGGGGCAGGACGTGAAGCAAGGTGAAGGGTGAGGAGGGGTGAAGACCGCGGCGGCTCCGGGCTCCTGCGATTGGCGGTTGAGGGTTGTTGGGTTGACGTGCGCGTCCGACGGTGATCTTTCGAATATATCGCCAATCATGTATAAGAGCGAAATTTTTTATAACGGTAATAACAACTTTATCGCTTACAAATTATGTTGGCGAAATTCAATCACACCACTCCATTCACGCACAAACACCAGACACCCCTGCCCCCTGCCCCGCCCAAGGCCAAGGCAACGACTTGAAACGACAACGACGGCATCGATAGACGAAGATCAACGCCGGCCTGGGTCAAGTTGACACCAAAACAGCGTAAGAAGGAACGAACTATGGGGGCTATCGAAGAAGTGGGCGCCTCTGCGACGGCGGCATCCAAAGAGGAGGCAGAGTTGCTCTCCCGCCTCCAAGCTCAGTTCGGCGACATGAACGTTGGCGACATGTTGCAAGGCTCAGTTGACGTGAACTGTACCAACAGTGACGAGGAGAGCTCGTTGGAGGAGCCCACAGCCGAGGAGCTTCGTGCGTGGCAAGGTGCGTTGCCTTGATTGTATCATCCTTACTTTATCATGCATTCATTATTTCATGTGGAGTGATTTAAAGAGGCCCAGTATGAAAAGGGTCGCATGAAGCTCGAGGCGAAAAACATTATGGAAGGAGAGAGCAACTGCAGCGTTCACAAGTCGGCGGTGCAGCGTCGTCGACAGAAGAAGACTGCTCAAGAGCGTACTCTGATGCGCGAATACGAGGAAAACGAAGAATCCAACGAATGGGAACATGTCGCGCCCGCGCCTGATTTGGGAGGTACTTCCTCGATCTTTTTCCCCACTGCTCTCGAGAGCGATGACGATGGGGGGTCTGGAGGCTTGGAGTTGGTGGGGGGCGTCAATCCCCTCCTGCAAAAACTTGTGAGCGGCGACCCAGGTGTTTTGGGAACGAAGTGGCACCGTCTGTATTCGTCATCTGATGGTGACGGCCTATCCTTTCGCAACCTATGCAGCAAAATAACCGGCTATGACGGGCCGACAGTCATGCTCTTGGGAGGGAAGCCGTCACCGTCAAGACGTGTCGAGCAGAGCACAGGGAATTCAAGGGTATCATTAGGGTTCTTTACAACAGACTCATGGGTGGAGGCTCCGGACTGCTTCGGTTCTGATAACGACTGCTTCCTATTCTCGTTGGAGTTGGAGGATAATGATGTGAAATTTGTCCGTACCAAGGCAAGGGCGAAGTCGTCTACTTCGAATCTGGGTGCGAGAAAATATATTTACTGCCATCCTTCATCGCTCCCACCCTCCAACAGAAGGAGGAAAGACGTCCAGGGTCAAACTAATGGGTTGGTGCACGGCATTGGTGTTGGTGGAACAGCGTCTCAGCCACGATTGCACATTACTGAATCTTTGGAAGAGTGCAGATGCTTGTGCTACGATCAATTGTTTGACGATGGTGATCTGCTCCTGGGGAAATGCGACCAAAGTTTGTATTACTTTGATGTGGACGCAATTGAAGTGTGGGGCGTCGGCGGAGAGGAGTGGATTTCAGATGCCCTGAAGGCACAGGTGAAGGAAAAGGAAATCCAAGTTGCAAATCTGCGAAAGGCCCGGACGGTAGACAAAGCTCAATTTTTAGACGGACTCACCAGCGACGGCAAAGGGCTTTTTGGACACCGGGAACTTGTTGAAGAGCGTTGTGATTTGTAGATGTTGACAGGGAAATGGCCTTCGTAGAAAAGCGAGACAGGTGAATTTGGATCCCATGATTGGCCTAACCTAAAAGTAGAATAGTTTGTAGCTAACAGGTTCTGCATATTGAGAAGTTGTTGAGTTTCTGGCTGTTGCAACTAATAGATGGCCTAGGCTCACACCTCCTACTTATTGTCCCACATAGAGTCTGTCAATATCCCTCCATGCTGAAGGGAAATCTCTGCCAAACAGAGGCTTATGAATGGCTTGGTAAAGACTCATCTCTTTCTTCCAATCGGCAGGCAGAAAGTACGTGTTCTGGAGGGCTCCAACCATATGTCCCTCATGAGCCTCCTTGACGCTGTAGTAGCCTGAAAATGATTTGAGAAGTACAATCTGGCATCTTCAAGCTGTGCTGACAACGAATGTAACTCACCTCTCAAGCGAGTAATGTATGCGGAGAAGGTGGAAAAGAAAGTCCCAAAAAAGACTCGCCCTCGACTTGCAACTATTTGTTCGATCAGCGGAAAGAAGTTTGGGTTGACATCTGAAATTAGACTCGCAAAATCGCCCAAGAATTTAACCTGCCGTCGATATGTAGTTGATTAGTGGGCTCAATGAAATACGAGTGCGGCGACAAGTACAAAAGACTCACATCGTACACTTGCTGCAGAGGAGCAAAGAATGTTAAGTCCCTCTCATTGGTCGCTATGAAAAGAGTGGATCCAGGAATAATGTTATTCTGCAATTCGGCTAATATTTCGGTTGAGGACATTTCTGTCATCGGAAATTGTTGCCGAAAATCGCCTCGACGGATGTGTATGGCATCGTAGTGTCCATTCGTATTCGTTGGCGAGCTTTTCCTGGCGTGTTTTCTCAAGGCAGCTATAACTCTGGCGGAGAGGCACATAACTTCATCGTTATATCTGACCAGTCGAATGAAATTATCCGTTGGCTTGTGATATTCAGAGAAGGACATCATTGTGGAACACAAGAGAGTTCAAAACGTACCGAAGATGGTCTCTGATGAATCTTTTCGACCAGAGGTCTTGCCGCCAATCCTCATACCATAAGAACGCATTGAATTGCGTAATCAACCGAGTCCCACCAGCTTGGTCAGCTCTGAAATGAACAACTTGGTTGTCTTCATGAAGTTTCTTATCATACATGCAAATCTTCCGCCTTCCTCCCAACATCTCCCTTAATCTTTCTTTAGCTGGCGCGTCTACATTCACTGGCCTTCCTTGGAATTCAGACCAGTGAGGATAAGGCCTGCCATCTTTGCCAACCAAAATTTCGCCTATCATTTCGAACAGGTGTTGGCCATCCGTTCCTGCATCCGGAAATGCCAGCACACACTCCTTTGGATTCCATGGGAACGTGCTCGTTACATTCCTGATGTATTTCCAAAGAGGATCTAAGTGTTGATTGTCCCATTTGATTTGGTTGTTTGGGGGATATATGCTCTCATCATTACTGCTTGACTTCAGATGCCCATTCAGCGCTTCGCGTTCTAGAAACTGCTCCATTGACACTATATTCAGCCCACTTTGTCTCGCGCCAATGTCTTCAATGTCGTAGAAATCGCTGAATGAAACTACTTTCTTTCCCTTTGTGTCGCGCAAACCATGTGCAAGCTGCCTCTTGGGCGGTAGAACCAGAGTACGCCCCATAGAATGCGCTATGTTGTGATGGTGAAATATCGTCTGGTTGTAAAGTGTGTCTGGCGAGAGAAAGGCGACAAAAAATGCATGTTTCATGCTCACCTAATAGCATTACAATTTCCAGCCCCAGCCGCATATTATTCCAACCACTATCTTCAAGGAGTCGTGAGTTGCTGAGAGAAAAGTCAAGAAATGAACAACCAGATTTTCGCCTTACCATCCATTTCGAATGTCAAGTACTTAGTCTTCCAGAATGATTTCGATGCCTCTTGAGCCCGTGGATTGTAATATGGACTTGTGAAGGACAAATCAGATGGGACATCGCGCCAATAGATGACCTCGGAATACTCTGATTCCAAATATGGCCCTCCGTGATCAGCGCAATCAAGCCCCGTGGCATATCCATGCATTGACATTGGAAGCTGACGCTTATCTTCGATGTTCTCCATTGGGTAATTGATATCACTCTGCGAGGGGAAACTCCTGTCTTTACTCATAGAAAGGCCGCCTCTAGAATCACCTCCTGCTGCCGACTGAAAGCCCTCAAAGGTGGACTCTTTTTCCACCGAAATACCGATTCCACTTCCATCGTAATAACTTCCAGTCATTGCAATACCAGCTGATTGTTGATGCGATGAAGGCAGGTCTTTGCTCATAGAAAGACCACTATGTCCAATCCTCGCTGACTGGGGATTGCTTCCAGGTGCCTGAAGTCCAGCGTTTAGGAGGGCAGTATCTCGGTTCATGGATAGACCACTATTAGCTCTATCGCCATTTCCCGACGCCTGGAAATTTCCCATTGATGCTTGATTTTTGGCAGGCGAATAAGCATCATATTTGTCCATGCCACTCCCAATTATGCCACCACCTCCGGGCAAAGGTAATTTTTTATACGGCTGAATATTGTTCGAGCTCGCTCCACTGTCATATGCACCTCCTGAGACAGATTGTATACTGTCAAAGGGGCTTTGACCACGTAGACCCTGGAATGAGCCGTTGTCCAATGAATCCGATTGCCATTGTTGCGCACCAAGAGACGTCTCCTTGTAAAGGGTGTTCGTTTGTACCGCTTGTGGGTTTTCTAGAGCTATCTCACTTTGCCAACCTGATAGATGGGATGTCATAGAATCGTAAGTATTTGAAGCAAATGAATTCGACTGCCCCAGCCCAAGTGATTCGGACATCGACCTACTCCTTTGCTCAGGAAAGAGTGATAACGAATGCGACTTGCTCGTCTGACTTGGGTCGCTTTTGCCCAAAGCGTCTCCCCCCAACAAATTGTTCTCCACCCCAGAGACTCCATAGGACCCCAAATCAACTTTGGGCTTTGGTTCACCGAACTTTGACGAAGATGTGTAAATGTCATCTGAGTCTCCTTTAAGCGACGAGAATTCATCGTCAATTGATCGAAGGTTCACGGTTTTTCGGCTGTTCGTTCCACCTGAGATCTTATCTTCGTTGAGCGTATATGGATCTAGATCTACTTTCCATATCGATCGCAAAGCAGTTATCAAGATGATTCCCCAGAAGAAGCGTTTCCTTCTCTTTTGACGGGGAGTCTGCCGAATCCTCTGATACAACAATTTGAGTGCTGCAAATATGCCGCCGCGGCGTGTGTGGCTTTCGTCCTCAACGTGGTCGTGCTCCGAGTCTCTTGAAAATGTTGGTCCCGGCCTTCTACCGAATCGTTTCACGGCCGCTCCCCGAAGTTGACGAGGTGATCCCTCCCCAACACCATCGTTCGATGATGTGTACCACCCATCGCCTGCCTCGTTGCACTCCTTCTTCTCGGGGCTTAGCCTTCGCAGTTGTCTTTTGGGCCGGATGTCCCGAATTTTCCGTGGTGTTTTGGGGGCCCGATTTACTACTCTCGGCATTTTGCACTGCGTCTGCGGGATTGCTGGGCGACGGCGGTGCAGCAGGAGAACTGTGGGAACATGAGTATGATGGCGCGATTGAGGCAGCGAGGCCGAAAGAGAAAGAGGGCGGGATGTGCGGAGGAGGGGGGGGGGGGTCGTATGGTAGGTGATGCGGCGTTAGGTTTATACTGGTTAGACTGCCTAGCACCCCCCGGAATGGACGGCCTCGGCCGCTTTCAACA
>JALLPA010001409.1:0-15536 GCA_036939895.1 Thalassiosira exigua | reverse complement strand
ACGACATGCGGCCACCGTCATACGTCAACATAACTAGGAAAGCAAATCCAAAAGGAACTGATTCCCTTAGCAATTGTTTTGAGGGAGCTATCTACTTCCCTTCACACGCTTTGATCATCCCTAGTTACTCACACAACGATTACCTATATGTTGATATTCATGGCCTCGCGAAGTCGGCGGACAAGACGCCCCATGTCGCGCACATGGTGCTGGGCCAGAAGGAGGCAACCGAATTGGAAAGATACTACAAGCCGACAGGAAAGCGCATCCCATACCTCACGAGCAGCGACTTTCAATCACATGTTGTGCCAGACGTGCCCATGCCAGAGAATGACAGCATCAAGCGGTCGTGGCAAGTGGAAGTTTGTGACTTGCCTCAAAAGACACAGCTGGCGAATGTGACCAAATTGAATGGGCGCACGTCAGTACCTCTCGACGAACTTATTGGTTGCAAAGTTCTTTCTTGGCAGAATGTACGACGCAAAGCAGAGATGGTCATAGTCAGAGGCAACTTTATCCTCGAAGAATCCGTCCCCTCCCATTATGGAAAACTACTCTCGCTCAGAATGCAAAAGCTCGTTAGAAATAACATCTCAGATGATCAAGTAGAGTCAATGTACGACCATATTCGACCGATCGCAGGCCGGAGAGGGTATGAATTGACAAGGCAAGGTGGCACTGGGGGATACACTACTGATCAGTCTCATCACAACCTACTTATGGCTTTTAGGGAGGACGGCGGCCTTCTGCCACGACGAGCTGGTGCCTGCCTCATTGTTCCCCACAAAAAGCATTACAGCGTTCTATATACAAAGACAAACCCCAAACCTGAGGAGGATCCTATTGCGTTGACTACATACGCACCACCAAAACCTGGGGGGGCCTTCCTCTTAAACGGAAATGCAATTGATGAGTGGAGCATTTTGGGAGAGTTTGCATACTTGAAAATGATTGCTTGCCTCATCTTACAACAACTTAACAGTAACTTCTGGTGCAGAGGAAGCTACCAAGTTGCCATATTTCCAATTAAGCACGAATTCTCCAACATATGCTACGCGCGCGCCATTTATAATATCACTGGGTCACTACGAGCTTTCTGTAAAGCCTTCATTTCTGTGAACAGTATGACTCTGGTTGCGTGGCCAGTGGGACAGCATCACGATCACTTTCATATGGGGGTGGAATCTCTAGAAAACAAGATTACATTTGTGTTAAAGAAGGGCATAGGCACAGGTAGAGGCGGGTCCTTATTTGGCAATGGTTTTGTATTTGCCTTGCTGGATTGGGGACATGGCTCGCGCACCGCACGTCAGTTCTATGTTACACACGCAGACGACATGGGCATTGGGCCCATCCAACCATCTGGTGCCCAACGACGTCTCACTGAATTTTTCGCCTCTTCGACTCGTGGTGCTGAGTGGGAGCAGAGGTACAACCTGTACCTCAGCAGACGGTCGCGTCACCGTCGGGACGGTCGCAGGGTTAGAAGACAGTGCAGTTAAAGTGGTAGTAAAAAAAATAAGTTGAAGTAGAAAAAATAAATACTTCAGTTCAAATCGAGTGTAATCATTAGCCCTTCAGTGTTCAATGCAAATGTAGAGAACGAAAACTAGTTGTTGCTTTTGCCTTTGCCCCAATATCCTTCAATGCTGTCCCTTGTCTCTTTCACAACAGAACTCATACGACGCGCTTCGGCCGTTATTACATCAGACAGAGTCCCTCCTTCTCCTTCAATCAGGCAGTAGTCCTCGATAGGAACGAACCGTCCAGGATACGTCACCCTATTGCCAGATGGTGTTATTGATGCAATTTTCTTCACTTGATGATCAGCTGGGAGCGATTCTGCTACAGAAAGCACCAATGGTGTGTCGCTGTCTGGCCTCACGGACTTGATTGTAGCCTCTACCTTTCCGCGTGTATCGCCAGCAACAAAAATAGGAGAATAATACACAATCACATCCCCCACGCGCAGGGGAACGGCCGTCGCCCCGTGGACACTGTCGTCATCAGAGGAGCTATCGCTCGTCGTCGCCGCCTGACCAGCAGGATTATCACCACTTTCAGCTTTCCCCTCGTCACCATTGTGGTCACCGTCCTCATCGCCTTCCGCGCCACCTTCCTTGCGACCAGCTTCCTCGCGGCCACCTTCCTCGCGACCGCCATCGTCCTCGCCACCTTCCTCGCGATCGCCAGCTTCCTCGCGATCGCCACCTCCCTCGCGACCGCCATTGTCCTCGCCACCTTCCTCGCGATCGCCATCGACACCGCTCATAGCTCCATTATTGTTACTTACTTGTAATTCACGAGGCGTTCCTTCATCAGCTGTTGGTTTCGGCCTGTCCTTGTTGGGGCAGTTGCTGGAGTTGGAACGATGACCAACATGAACAGATGCAGGTTCCTTGAAGATGTTGAGACAGGTGAGACACCTGATTTGTTTCTTCTTCTTTGTGCTAGCGCCTCCTTCAGAAGCCTTTCTATTTCCCTTTGTGTGGACGAGGGGGGATCTATTTTCAAGATGGGATTTTGCCTGACGCCTTCTAGCGTTTGCCACAGCACTGCTATTAAGCGCAACCGCCTTAACATTTTTCCGTTTGTCCTTAATCATGTTGGTGGCTTCAACAAGTGCGACACAAGCCAACCGCAGCCCATGTTCACTCTGGCCGGCTAATTTTTCCAACGGTAGAAAGAATTGGCGCACCTTGTTTACACGCGCCGCCGGGTTCAAGCATCGCATGTCCCCGAGTTGATTGATAATCTCCGAATTCGCTCTCATTGTAAGTGTGGAGCTGTTTGTTCCGTTCGTAATCAAATTGGTTGAGGACACGTGAGCATTTTTGTTGGCCTTGCCAAAGTAAGGGGAATCTTCGTAATCGGGTAGCCCCGATTTGTCCAGAGCCAGCTGCCACAACGGATGCTCCCAAAGACGCCAGCGCGGGTGATGATGTTTGATGTCGTCAATATTCAGCCCCAGCCGTTGTAATGCCACACAAGAGCATGGGCAGGTCATGTTGGTGGACCGATAAAAGGAGCAAGATCCAGTTGTGATCTTATACTTCTGGCCTCTCCACGAAACTTCTTCTTCAATGGTCACGACACACTGCTTTTCTGACATGGCATTCTCTTTAACTAAATATTTGTTTGCGTTGGCGGTGCGATCGAAGAAGGAGAATTTCATTGCCATTTGCTTCGTCTTGGCTAATTCCTTCAGATACCTTTCACCAAGCTTGAAACCGTTGACACGGCAGTTCGTCAACTCCTTCAGGGATGCACCGTTCGATTTGAAGGTTACCGTGCTGATCCGTTCCATTGTCAATGTGAGTGGTGCACCAGCCAAATACTCCTTCAGCTTATCCCTGGCCTTGAGCGAAGAGTTGCCACCCTCCGAGCGTTGGTTGGAGACATGACCTGCAGTGAAGTATTTACAAGTGTATGCGTAGCAAACCTTCTCCTTGTTGTCATAGATGTCGCGAAGGTATTTCGATGCTTTCTCGGTAGTATACTTGGCAAGGGCCTCGTGCAGCAAGACATCCAGCTTTTGGGGGCAATCGCAGTCGAGTATATTCATTATGTCATTCCTGTAAGCTGCTTTATCCGGCAAGCCATGAGAAGTTGGCAGGATTTTGTCAGTGTAGTGCTTGCGATCCCAAATTTGGTAAAGCTTGAAGTGTTGTGCAACTGCCGGGAAGGCCGATCCTTGGTCACTGATGAGAGGATCCTCTGGCAGAACAGCCGGAGGTAATGTTGGATGCTCAGAATCAACGGGTACCTCACTGTCCACGAAGGGGTCGAAGAACCCAGGAAATTCGCCCACACGTACAGTAGAGCCTGTTGTTTTCGCACGACGCGCCATCAACTCGCGAGCGAAAAAAAGCTCTCCTCCTTGAATGATCTTGTTCGCATTCTCGGTGTAGGAGGCAGTGAATCCGACAAATTTGGTCAGGAAAAGACAGTCGATCACCGACCAAATAACGAAGATATGTTCATGCTTAGATAGCTTGTGGGTGCCATCGATCATTTTCACACCACCGCGGCCATAAATATCTGCATACTGGCCCATGAGCTTATTTTGATAGTGGAGCGCGTTGATGCCCAAGTCGTCAAGAGACGGCTCTATGACGAACACCCCACCATCGCCGCGCACAATTTCTGCCTTCTCGTAAAGACCCTTGAAGTCGCAGCGATCTTTCCCATAGCGATTGTTGAGATGCTTTTCACGCTCGCGCTTGAGAAGGTCGGTCGAGAAGGTCCTCCCTGGGAATTTACGCTCCATGTTCGTGAGCATCTTTGGTCCATCCATGTGCACGAGTGCACATTCTTCTAGATACTCGTTCTCGGCCTCGTTCAGATCCTGAATGTAAACCGCCTCGACTTTTCCGTCCAGAGAGATTTTGTGGTCGGCAAGGTCATGATTGTGCATGAGACAAGACTTCTGTTGATTCAGATAATACACTTTCGTACTGAGGCACCAGAGGTAAAATACCTTGAATGTGCATTTTTCTTTGGATAGTCTCTTGCCAGATTTGGGTGAGCATAAGAAGTAGCCGCGGCGAGGCACACTCTTCTCGAATGGACCATCGAAGGGATAGTCTGCCTCCTTGAAATATTCTTTCGGAAAATTACGTGCGATGAATTTCATTGCTGACGCATAATTCATGATGGATTGATTCATGATAGAACAGGAGGGGAACCGTTGCGTTAAATCATAGTCAATTGCAGGTGCACCAGCCGGAGAGGGTGGGCCATTGCTTTCCATATCCACGGCCGATGCAAGTGGAGCAGAATCGAGAAACAGGCCGGCTCCAAGGTCCATCGCAGCATCGTATGGAATAACTGGGGCAGGGACAGCATCGTCGGGAGGTAGTGCAGCCGCATCACAAGCTGGGGCTGGACAAACCCCAGGTGGCGCAGTTGAGGCAGCGCGTGACGACGGGTCAGCCACTGCATCGGCTGCGACATCAGAAATCTGGCCAGCCTGCACGGGGTCCGCCATGACCTCCGCCGTCTCCGCCGCCGTCTCCGCCGCCAATAAGGGTTCGCCCGAGGCTAGCGAGGACTCCATGGTGAGCACCTTTTCCAGCGGACAGGAAAATGCCGTTGGTTTTCTTGGGCCCCAAACCAATACGGGACGTTTTTTCGTCCCGCGCGCGGGATGAATAATCTTCCCGCTCGCCCGGGAAGATTAAAAATCCCGCGACAGTGCGTCCGGGAAGATTAATTATCCCGCGACACCCATCCGAAATTTGTAGAACGGGACTTTTGTCCCGCGGGATGAAAAGCCAAAAACCTCTATTGTGGTCGAGGGTGTGCAAGATGCTTTCATTTCCGGTTCAGACAGCAACAAATCGAACGGCGGTTAGTTTAGCGATCATATTCAGTATTATCAAATATATAGTCATTTCGTATCATTATCGCTAAACATAACTCTGTTTAAAAATCCCAGAATGTGCTGGAAAATAATATCAGAAAAAATCTGAAAGGGCACGAAATAAGGAACTCTGAAAAGGACTGAGAAGGTACGAAAAAGTCTGGACAATTGAAATTTTCACTGTCTTATCTAACCTCACCAAGCGGTGGATGGCCGAGAATAAAGGGGGCCACCAAGGACATCGCGGCGCTCCAGGAGCAGATTGTCCAGGTAGAAGGCGGATGCGGTGGTGTACCATGATAGAGGCGCTGGAATTAAATGGAGACACATTAACCATAATAACTAGGTTATATTAGTATTGCCCACTTAAATAACGAGTTGCCCGCTAATGTAATACCTACCTACTTACCGTACTGAGGTCCAGGGGTGGGACAAATTCTTTCCCTCGATCGTAAGAGTCTCCGGCTAACCGCCCCCCAAAAACAGAGCCTCTGTTGGAGATTGAATGGTTGTCATGAGGAGAAAAGCTTCCTCGGAAATTTTGTCAAAAAAATTCCTTAATCTTTTTTAGTAAAACTTCCAACCAATCACTCTCACCACCTGCAACACATCGAACGGCGCCAAATTAGCGATAATATTTAGTACCATCAAATTTCGTAATATCGTTAAAATATCGCTGGAATTAACTCTGTTCGGTGTGTTGCCGCCCACGCCGCCCGGTCGGTGCTATGTATGTAGCTATTTTACCCGTGCAACATGTCGCGTAACCATCTTTTTGGAAATTTACCCCACGATTTATTCCCCGCCGACCCTGCGAAAATTCCCGTCGCAAATAACACGGGCAAAGCTAGCGAAGCCGTCGGCTCCAAGATGGACACAGATCGGCACCATGCCGCCGCCGAAAAGCCTATCCAGAGGTTGCGCCCCCTCCTACCAACCCAAGAGGCCACCATGAGGCACCGGGACCCGTGACGCGCCGATAGGATTCGTCGTCAGGGACGAGTCAATTTTTTACGCGTTGTTTGCGCGGTGGGGCCTCATTTTCTTTGATGTGCGACGCTGCAAATGACGAAATCGTGCCGTGTCGTCATCCGGTTGGATAGAGTGGGCTGGAGCCTGCTGGAGCATGATTAAGGACCTAGTCCTCCTCGCCAAGGAGACGACTGTTGCGAACCCTAGTCGTCGTCGCAGAGCGCATTGCTCTCAATGCGGCTGTCTCGATTGAGCTGTCGCCCCCACAACGACGCTGGAGCGAGGCGACCACCATTAGACCTGACGGTCCTCGTACTCTTCCTCGGCCTCAACCGTCCTCGTCCGTTCATGCTCAATGGGGGGACGACCTCGTCGTCGTTCTTCTTGGACCATCCTCAACGTCGGAGCTTCAGTCATTCTCGTCGCCAGCAGTCGCCAGTCCAAAGGACGAGGTTTCAACAATGATGACTACCGTATGACAAAAACAAGTTTAGCATGTTTATGAATGTTGGAGGGGGGGGAGCCTGTAGCTGGATAAACCAGGGCGATCTCACAGTCGCCCTAGCGCATGGAAGAACGCTCGCATTTGCGAGTTCGCCTCTTTCGTGCGATGCTCTGTGACGAGACCATTTGGGTTGGCAAAAATTGGGGTGGTACGGTACCGCGGTAGAAGACTGAGCGTAGAAATGTCGGAATGATGCTGCATCCTGACCACATGTGTATGATGTCTGCATCTCGCCGGAGTTGCTTGATGTTTGTATCCCTGCACGTTGTACGTTGTGCGCATCCCATACAAGATGACAGATCGGACAAGGCGGTGGAGCGCAGCGCAGCAGAATATTAGGGTAGCATAGCTAATGAATGGGAGGAAATCGAAGGGCAAGAATGCTGGACAGAGTATCTGGGGGTACAATGGGTAGTAAGGAATGTGGTCATTCAATCGTAGCTTGATCGCAGGGGCCTGCAATACATTTTAGTTACAAAACTATAACTGTTACTTAATAATAGACATTGAATATTGTACGATATCATACGATGTGACCTCATTTTCGAGTTGCAATTCAGCTGTATTACATTTTAAACCTAATGTAATGTAGTCTGTGTAAGCCAGCGAAACAAATCCTGCTCCCCAAACACGTACAACACCATAGATTGCGACTTTCCACTTTCCTAAACACCAATCGTGATCAAAACAGTTCAGCTGCAACTGTCCCTCCGCCCTCTCCATTCCCCGCACTTTCTCATTCTCATTTCCAATCCCAACCCCCCCCCCCAAGTGTTGTCGCACATCAAAAGGACAGACAAAAAAATGTACACCACCGAGGGAAACCCATACAATGCACGCTCATTGGGAGTCCCCCTTGGTCAAACAACGATGATCTCGAACTTGAGCAACTCGTTTGTCCCAGGTTTATTGAATTCCTCGTTGAAAACAATCCGCCCCTATCCGCACAGTCGTCTTGGGCCCAATAAATGACACGGGACGCATGGTGCGTCGTCTTTTGTGGATTTGCCCATCGCACGAAAGAGGCATCCATCTCTAGCAATTACTTTCCCATCTCCCCAAACATTTTGATCTTCCGACAAGCCCACGGCCCATGTCATGCCAAAAGAGAATGTTCTCGCCTCGAGCAAACCCTGAGCGAACCGTTGCTCCGCCGAGTTTCGAGAAGAAGACTATCTCAAATCGGGGGAACTGGGCCCTTGTTGACTTCTGCCACTCCCCCGCTTCTCCATCGTGTTGTGGGATTTCGCTCTCCCTCTCCAGTCAGTTCCAGTCACCCTCATCGTCCCCTCTCTGTGCCCCTCACAAAGTTCAACTCACGCCTTCCCTGCGAAACACGACAGAACAACGCTGAGCTTCAAAAGTTTTCGTCCCGATCCGGTGAGCGACTCAGACGGACGAACGACTCGGAGAAGAAGCGCCAAAGCACGCGGCACACTCAGAGGAATGACTCAGGCCCTGCAACATGCCCGAGTTTATCAGCGTCCTCATTCTAGAGATAGAGGAGACGATGGACGACGCTAACGGACCGCGTCGGACCTGAGTTGCAACAAAAAACGTATGCGGCTCGCTCAGCCCCTTTTTACCACGACGACACCGCGTAAAAATTGCATGCAGCCTTTAGACACCATCGCTGCCGGCGCGCCGCGGGTCCCGGTGTCTGGGAGGGTCGACTGGACCTGAGGGGCCATGATGGCGCCATGGGACCCGCCGGGTGGAGCTGCCTTCATGGTGTTCTCGGGCCCTGAGGGTCGCTCTAAGTAAAAGCTACTACGAAACGTCCGTAATCATTTCAAAAAGCTATTTTTTTTAACTTTCGCAAAAGGTGGTTACACGAGATGTGGCACAGGTAAAATTATTTTGGTAGTGTTGAATTCCATCCCATTCCATGGAATTCTGGAATTAAAAAAATCTTGTCGGGTTAACTCGTAGAACTTCCCAGAATTTTGGAATCTTGCTAGATTCGATGGTGATAAGTCATAGAAATTAGCATGCGTAGCCATCTTATTGCTATTTATTGCAAGAATAAAACAGTAATTGCGATCGATGTTGAAGAGCAGCGAGGACAAAATCGTGTGCCGCACCCGTTTATTTTAGAGAGAGACCAAACAGAAACACTTTCTAGGCTAGATTTGAGACCAATTGGTCTATTTCAGTACTTTTCACGGATGTCAAGCATCATTTTGTGCGTTTCAATTTGATAAAGAGCGTTTTTGCCGCACATTCCGAAAATCTATGGAATCACCCCACGGTGGAACCCCCCAGATTCTGAGATTTCATGGGATCAAAAGTGATGATGGAATCCACCACAATATTTTAACACATACTTATTCCTTAGTGAAGTGAAATATACACCGTCCCCTGCGACTCAATCCTCCATAGCAGCGGCATCTGACCATTGGGTCGTTGTCCTCCCCGGATTTGTTGGCGTCGTTATCTGCAGGATTGTCCCCAACCACCTCGTTCTCCGCCTCCATGGCGTCATCGGCCGTCCGCCGCGCCCGCGACACTGTCGACATCGTAAGGGATGATGTCGTCTGTGGTGGCTACATATGATATAGTATTAAATAGGACGTGCTAATCATATTTATCCCACAGAATGTGTGAATCCAAACTCCGCAAACACTGATTCAATACGCTGGAATCGATTTATTTAAGATATTGCAAGAACCTAGCTCTCCGCACCTATCAATTGGGATCAATAGGTTCAATTTGGTTTGAATTTAGATCCTAACGTTGCAAATGTTGACATGTCTGCCCAGAACAGCTTCTTCTTCTAGTTGAAAATTAAGGTCATAATAATAAAAGACCATTACGATGTGATAACTTTGATTTGACTACAAGATTCATGGTACCATATTATTTGGCAAGATCACATGTCTAGATTGAGATTGAAGTCAGATACATTATTGGCTAAGGGTCCGATCACCTTCACAGAATCGGGGTAAATGTTCGTTCTAAGCGAAATTTAGGGCTATGAAAACAGGCCTTATATCAAAATGATTGCCTTGAAAAATGCATTAACAATCAGGCTTATGACAAAGGTGAAAAGTAATATTTGATGGATATCTCATTTTGGAATCATTGATTTTGTGGTCGGAGGCCGACAAAAATCTAATCTAATCGTATGCAGGCTCAAAACATACCAGGCTCTACATGGGTACGGAAGAGAGATTTTACCTACCCAAAAATTCATCAAAAACACCACAAACAACAACAATCAACCGCACGACAAGCGACGGACGATGGCAAAACCATGGTCGATCCGCCTCCACGCTGCGGATCGCCGCAGTGGCAGCTCTAGAGTTATTGACACTAGAGTATCGTATGCGATAACTACTTACCTATTAGAGTACGATGATTTAAACCTAGCGATATTCTAGCGCGATGGCCTGCAACGGCGATGCCGTTGTCCTGCATGGCATCTCCAGGGACAGGCTACCAAGGTGGCACAATTGTCGCCTAGATGGCCGTCGACCGCAACGAGGTGGCGCGACGGATGCTGCACCAATGCCGCTACTACCTGCGATTTGGCCATGGTTGTTCATCCCCCGTGGTCCATCGTCAGTCATCGTGCTTCAACAAGGGCTATTGAGCGGGCTAATTTGTTGTTTTCGTCGCTAATTCATTAGGCATCGTAAAATATGTGTGGAGAAGTTATTTTCTAGATGGAATTTTAGATCTCACTAGTCCTACGTGGTAGGAATCAGTACAAAATATCTTCTCTCGCCACATTAAGCACGTGATTTGAGGATATTTTTTCGCTCGTTGGAGTTTCAACCGTACGATACCTAGCTAGGTAACTAGGTACCTACGGATCATACCCCCCCCCCCACAAACGAACTAGGGCATGCACGCTTCCCATCACTTCGGCGGCAGTCATGGCACTGGGAAAGGCGCCACGAAAGAACCGAGAGGGAAATCACTTCTAAGAAAGGTCCGTAATTATTCCCCAGGAGCAATTTGTGTGGCGATTTATTCCACCTCAACCCCCCTCAAAAGAAAATGGCATTTTCTGGCCGCCGAAGACCATGGCAGCTGCCAGGGCTAACAAGAAAATCTGGCGGTGCCGAACACCAAATAGAACCTAAATTAACTGTTCTAATACATGGTAGCTTGGTGACATTGTCTCTTAAGTTTAATCTTCATTTTTAGCTAACTAATTACAGAGAGCGTCGCTGTGACGTCTTCAAAACGAGCTGCTTTGAGGCACGGCCCTTTCGTCGGCCGGGAAAGCACGGAACGCGAGTCGCCGCCGCCAAATCGGTAGCCAAGGACTAGGGCTCTTGGGAAAGCCCTTGGTCGATGGTATCCGTCGCCATCTGGCGGCGAAATATGGAAGCCGCCGCTGCCACCGCCGCTGCTGATGAAGTTGTGGTCCATAGTGATGTCAAGTTTTGAAAATCATAAAAAAATCCATAAAGTTTGTTCATTAAACTTAGGTAAGTTTCTAGAGCCGATCTCAAGTACCTCAAAACTTCTTTTTGGGAGTTTTGATGCATAAGTAGGAATCAGTACACATCCAGTTATGTAATCCGTAACTATGAATTGCCTGGTTCTCCCACTATGAGCTACATAGTGGAGACCAAATGAAGTTTGTGAAGTTTTAGAAGTTGTTCAGTGAAGTTTTATTGGTGCCAGGAAATATGATAAAACTTGACATCACTAGTGGTCCATCGTGGTCGTCTCGAGTTGTCTCTCGTCGCGCATTGCATCTTGTGCGGCGGGGGGCAGGTGGCGGTCGTTTTAGATGTACCTATTTACCGAGAAACAAAAAAAATCCCTTCATCTAAAGAATAATATGGTATGATACCCTCCCTTTGGGTCTGGAATGTCACCCCTTCCCGATGAAATAATACAGAACAAAAGAGAGGGTCAGCTTCTCCACAACCAGGAGTGGATGGCCTGCTTTATACTTTTATGTTTCGCGGACTTCTTCGGGAAGCACAGTAGACCCAAAAGGCAGCAGGAATATTGCTAACAAAATTACTAGCTTTCCGAGTTTTAAACTACGAAGTGAGAGGCTACGTAGGATCGCGTGATAGCTAGAAAAAAACTCTCTGTGACATTTCGAACGTAAACTTGTAAAAACGCCCCCGCCCGCTAAATGTTGACGATCGGACGGCCAATTTTTACTGTACCTAATTAAGAGAGAGAGGTTGTTTGCGATGAATGCTGGCCTCTGATGGCAATCAAAAATTGATGTTTGGGGAAATGCTTTTCGGCTCTGTCGCAGCCAAAATTCATTTCGGGCTGGCCAAGACTATTCCAACGATGGGTCTGACATTATAGACGAGACCAAAAATTCGTGTAGAATCAACATTTCTTGAAGGTGATCTGACCCTTAGCCTATTGATCCTGACTTCAACCTGACATCAACTTGGATTCAACTCGACTTCAAGCTGTAACTTTATTTGGAACTCCGGCAGAACTTATTTCACAAGTGCTGAGCTACAGTTCAATAGTTGTATACATCCATCCAAACCCAGAGGCGGTCCAGCTTTTACTATATGCTAGAAGCAGCTGTGTTGTGCAGGTACGGCGATTTTAGCTATTCGCGTAGGCGATGGGGACCTCCACGGTCATTCAACAAGATAAAGCCGTTGTCAATCCATTGGACGTAGAAAAGTGAGTTCTCCTCGTATTACCGCAGCAACCACACGGTTTCATGATGAAATGCATAGTACCTGCGTCACATGTATGCATAATGAAGGCATGCCCATCGCTGTGCCATTCAATTGCTTGAAATGGCCTGCACCAAACTCAAAAATGTTGTTCTTCATCAATGCAGGCCCTGGAAGATAAGTCCCAGGTGAAACCATCCGGCAGTTCGTCCTCGTCCATGTCCACGATTTTTTCGATCACTTTTAGTCCATGGTCAGTTTCTATGTTCGTGCTGACAGCAAACCCATTGCTTCCAGCTTCTCCTTTGGCTCGAAGCCGTTCTTCGCAATGATGGACTGCCTCCGCCTCTCTATTAATGTTGGACGGGCATAAAAGACTAGGCAAGACTTTGACTTTTGGGAATTAATGTGGGACCTCCAAGACTTTGGTGTGATGCCTGAATAGAATGATACGTGAAGATGCAACCACGATTCGGCTCGCCAAACCATCGCCGATGATCGGGCTTCTCGCCCAATGACATCCGGCATTCGTAACTGTCAACATTTGAGATGGACATCTGTCTTTAATCAATTCTAGCTTTTAAAGGGCAATTGTATTTATGGCCTTTTATTAGTCCTTTTCTTGTCAAACAAGGCAAGAGTGACAATGAAACTTGTCGAGCTGGGACGGACTTACGATCGCGAACGAACACAGATGAATTTCGGCTCGGGCGCATCGGTCAAGGACTTGGTCACAGTCTGTGTCTCTGTGCTATCCGTGGTTCTCGCGGTGCGAAAAAAAATAAAACCACGACCGCGTCGTCGCCGTTGCGTCGCCAACCATGTGGCATGACCGAGTCACGAAAAAGTCTCCCAGAAACCCCGACCAGCCACCAGTCACCCCCCCACCCAAAATTCCATCCAGAACAGCGTTCCATCGCGTGGTGGGGTTCCATTCGCCTCTCCGCCGCGAAGGCGCGGCGCCTGTGCGTGGCCTTCTCGAATTTTTGGCCTGACAGCCATGGTATGCTCATAATTCCTCTCCTCCCCCGGTCCCGAAAAGCCCACGAACCAGCACGAACGTTAGAGACGCCCCAGTTAGCGTCTCTACCCTTTTCGCACGACCACCATACCCCTCACCTTCGCCATCCTTGCCAACCCACAATCATGGCGAAGCTCCGAACCACGGCCCTCGCCCGCCGGGCGGCCCTCGTCGCGGCGTTCGCGCCGTCCCTGTCGGTCGCCGCCGCCGCGCGCGGATCCGTCCGCCGCGGCTCCGACGTCGACGAGGTCGTCGACGAGGACGCCCGCCGCCCCGTCGAGGGAGTCGAGGAGGAGGGAACGGGAGTCAGGAGGAACCTCCGGAGGATGCGGGGGTCGCGTCACCTCGACGCCCCCTCCTCCGTCGCCGACGACGCCGCGCCGGAGCCGGTCGACGTCGAAAGGCTCCGCGCGCCGCGCATCATCGGGGGGAGCAGCGCGAAGAAAGGCGACTGGGACTTCATCGTGTCGATGCGGGACGATTGGGGACACTTCTGCGGGGGGACCCTGGTGGCGGCGAACGTGTTCGTCACGGCCGCGTGAGTTCGCGCGGTTGTTGAGCCGTTTTTCAAAATTTCGAAATTTTCGTGGGCTCATTTGCCGCGTTACGATGCACCCCCCCCCCCCCCACGCAGCCACTGCCTCGGCGGCCCTTATGACGTCATGGCCGGGAGCCACAGCCTCAACGGCGGCGGGCAGGAGATCGAGATGAAGAAGGAGTACGAGCACCCCGGCTACAACGACAACAACTCCAAGAACGACATCGCCGTGGTCGTCCTCTCCGATTCCTTCGACCTAAAAAACGGCGTCGAGACCGTGGGCGTGAACGAGGACAAGTCCTTCCCCCGCGTGGGGACGACCGCGTCCGTGGCGGGATGGGGCGAGACCAAGGCCGACAACCGCGGCATCGCGACGAACTTGCTGTACGTCGACGTCGACGTCATCTCCAACGCCGAGTGCGGGACCTCCAAGGGCACGATCGGGGGATGGCAAGAATCCTACAAGAATTCCATCTTCGAGGACATGGTCTGCGCCAAGGAAGACGGGAAGGACGCGTGCCAGGGCGACTCGGGAGGGCCGCTCGTCGCGGAAGAGGGGGGGGAGGTCCGCTTGGTGGGAGTGGTGAGCTGGGGGATCGGGTGCGCGAGCCGGTACTTTCCCGGAGTTTATTCTAGGACGTCGCACAATTACGGGTGGGTGAAGGACCTGGTGTGCGAGCACGGGGACGAGCCCGATCCGTCGTTCGGGTGCAGGGAGAGCAGCCAGGGCGGCGGCGGCGATTCCGGCGGGGACGATTCCGGCGGAGTCATCGACCTCCCCGGCACCGGTGGAAGTGGAGGAGGAGGAGGAGGCGGAGGAGGAGGAGGAGGAAGCGGCGGCGGCTCCGGAAAGTGGACGACCGTCCTCACCGAAGACTTCAACAAGAACATGGGCCAATTCGAAGACGGCGGAACTCACGCCGGCTGGAGATGGGAGAACCATGGCGCTAAAGGCATCCTCAAGCTCCAGAGCGGCGGCGCGTCGGCCGTGGCCACCACCGACTCGATCGGCGTGAGCCAATACGACACGTGCAAGGCCGAGATGACCTACCTCTTCCAGAACTTCGAACATCAAGAGGACGACAAGTGGATGGCCGAGGCCAGCACCAACGGCGGCAAGAGCTTCCAGACGCTGCGGACGTACAGCCCCGATTCGAATTCGGACAACAAGGTGTGGAAGACGGAGACGGTGACCGTGTCGGTGGAGGGCGCGAGCACGCTCACGTTCCGATTGGCGTGCGATTCGAACTCGAAGCACGACGACGTCATGTTCGACGAGGTCAAGATCTCGTGTCAATGAGGGTTCGCGAGGACGCACGGGCTTTCGGTCCAATTTCCCGTCGCTGCTGCGGATTATACCTGCTCTTACTACCTCTGTAACATAATGTCCACGAATTGCCAATCATCCGCCCGAGGAGTTCAACCCTCGCTCCGACTACCTCCCCCACAGATAGGATCAGCACGGTGGCGAAGCCGCTGGGCTCCCCAAAACCTTCAATCAGCACGGTGGC
>JALLPA010001408.1:0-10950 GCA_036939895.1 Thalassiosira exigua | reverse complement strand
ACATACGTAGGAACTAATATTAACGGGTAAATGGGTCCAACGCGTGCGCAACCTAGGTCTGGCTACGACACGAATACACAGTACTCCCCCCAGCCGTAATGGCCTTGGGCCAACGAACGCTCATAATCTTTCCTTCTTCCCCCCGCCCCAACTCGAATCGAAATGGCATCGTCCATCCGACTGATATCCTCGCGGTGCCTCTCCGCGGCGGCGCCCCGGGCCGCCCGGACCGGCGGCGGCGCCCTCGCGTCGTCGCTGAGCGGCGGCGCCGGCGCCCCGTCGCGACGACCCCTCCACCCCTCCGCCGCGACGTCCTTCGCCGCGACGTCGCCCAACGACTGCGCCCGCACCTCCGTCCGGCACCAATCGTCCTCGGCCGCCGACGCCAAGCCGAAGGTCAAGGCCCCGCCCATGGTGTACATCTCCGGCGAGGAGATGACGCATTACGCCACCCAGCTGCTGCTCAAGCGGTGGATCGAGCCCTACTTCGACACCTCGTCGTGGGAGACGTACGACCTCTCGTGCAAGTCGCGCGACGACACCGACGACCGGGTCCTGGCCGACGCCGTCGAGGCCGGGAAGCGCGTGGGCGCCATCTTCAAGGAGCCCACCATCACCCCCTCGGCCATCCAGGTCCAGGAGATGGGGCTCAAGAAGGCGTGGGGATCGCCCAACGGCGCCATGCGGCGGGGGTGGAACGGCGTCACCATCAGCCGGGACACGATCCACATCGAGGGCATCCAGCTGGGGTACAAGAACCAGGTCTTGTTCGAGCGGCACGCGGTGGGGGGCGAGTACGCCGCGGGGTGGAACGAGGTGGGGGAGGGCACGCTGCTCACGACGTACATCCCCCAGGACGGGGGGGCGCCGTTCGTCGTGGACAAGCGAGATCTGACGGACAAGCACAACGTGTGCGTGGTGTACCACAACCCCTACGACAACGTGCGCGAGTTGGCCCACCTGTTCTTCAAGCGATGCCTCGAACATCGGGTCACGCCGTACATCGTCACCAAGAAGACCGTGTTCAAGTGGCAAGAAGGCTTCTGGGTCACCATGAAGCAGGTCTTCGACGACCAGTACAAGGACGAATTCCTCAAGGCCGGCCTCCTCGACCGCTCGGGCGGGGAGCTCCAGCACCTCATCTCCGACGCGGCGACGATGCAGCTCATCCGCTGGACGGACGGGGGGTTCGGGATGGCCGCGCACAACTACGACGGGGACATGCTCACCGATCAGATCGCGCAGGTCCATCGCTCCCCGGGGTTCATCACGTCCAACCTCGTCGGCGTGTCGGACGACGGGTCGACGCTGATCAAGGAGTTCGAGGCCAGTCACGGCACGGTGACCGACTTGTGGTTGGACCACCTGGCCGGGAAGGAGACGAGCTTGAACCCCCTGGGATTGGTCGAGGCGCTCCTCGGGGCGATGGTCCACGCGGCGAAGCTCGAAGCGGAGGCCAAGCCGGCGGGCTCCGAGGCGCATAAGGCCCTCGCGCACGTGGACAACTTCGCGTCCACCCTCCGCACGGCGCTGCACAACACCTTCCGCTACGGACAGGGGACGCGGGACATGTGCGGTCCCACCGGCTTCACGACCGAGGACTTCGTCGCGAAGGTCGCGTGGCGCCTCGATCGATACCTCGCGCAGCAGGAGGAGGACGTGGCACCGCCGGAGTTGAAGGAGGAGGACTTGGAGGTGCCCAAGGAGAAGCTGGCCGAGTTCGACCAGAAGGCGATCCTGAAGCTGTTCGAGAAGTACGACAAGAGCGGGGAGGGGAAGATCGACTTCAAGGGTTTCTCGCGGATGATGATGAAGATGGGCGTGGCGAAGAAGTCCAAATAGGATGGGGGAATGGGGGGTGATGAAGAGGACGTTTACGACCGGCTCCATTTCGGCCGCCGATGTATATAGAGTGCATGTTGCCGTGTTTTGTGTGGGGCTTGGAATGGCCAAGTGAGAGGAGAAAGGAAAGGAGAAAAAAAAACAGACTCTGATAAGTTCTGTCCACTGGGCCCATTCCATAGACTCACTATCCCCATCTTTCAAATAATAGTCTGCTCGTGAAGGCGCTTTGCTCATGACTCGTGTTGTGCGAGTATTTATGTAGGAGGCTAGTAGGAGCCTGACTTCGAGAGCGGAATTGAAGATTACTCCAATCATCAAATAGAAAACAACAAGAGTCTTTGGCTTGAACATTCATAACCAGTAAAACTGAACCAAGGCTTCCTTACTCAATCAGTTTTAGGGTTTCAATCTACTTCGAAGAACAGCAGATAAGTCATGAATGTTTTGCTGGAATCAATTGCGAGGCGAGCGTGATGTTCACTGTTTGATATGACTTGGACGTTGAGGTGGACGAAGCTGAATTGGTCAAGGTACTTGGACCTCATGAGTTTAACAGAGTGCAAAAGAAACAGAAGCTTGAAAGCCAGGAACTTGTCAAAGTTTGGGAATGATGAGTTCTGGCGAAATGGAAATGCCAGCTCTAAAACGGGACAACAACAAGGAAGTGGTGTCGGAACGGACAGGTTGTCATCCCATCTCATTTGATTGGATCACAGATATTTTAATTCTTACGGATAGTAGAAACTCATAGCACGGTACAAATCATATGGTGCAACATGTATCACTAGATGGCAACGTGCGTTGCCCAGCAGTAATTGGGTGGATCGACATACATTCTTCGAAATACTTGGACACAAACATGAAAAATGATCACATTTACATTATTTGATCCTGTCTAGTCTTCTGTTTACCTAACAGGAATACCGTTAGTGGCATATGCATCACTTTGGTTCAAGCTGCTTCTGAAATCTTTCGATTTCAGTAAAAATATTAAGTATTGCATAGCGTTGGAAAGCACGTGGTAATCACGTGGATACATAACATTGTCTCCAATTCATGAAGCTCAAATCAAACCCTATTGAATTCCAAGCCACTAGAACAATACTGTGCCCTTTTTATGCCACACAGCCTATTGCAAAACTAACAACCCATGGAGATATTCATTTTGGTGAAAAAGGCATAGACACTGCGCTTTTTAAGAATATCGCCAATAATTGGTAAAGGATATTGTTTACGCACAGCAACCTTATTTAGGACACGTAAGTTGCTAATCCAGCGCATTCGCCCATCTTTTTGAGGTTTGATAAAAGTAGGGCAAGCCCATTCACTCAAACCTTGTGGGCTTAAAACACCAAGTTCCACACGATGCTGCAGTTTCTTGCGAAAAGTATCCAAGTGAATGCATTGAACTGCATATGCGTTTGCATGCACTGGGTTTGCACCAGGCTCAATATCTGTGTGGAATTGTTTATGTTGGTACACCTCAAGTGTCCCATCAAACAGCTCTTGATGCTTACGTGGCAAATTGGGAAGGTCAGTTTGTTTGTTCACTATTCAAGTGTTCTTGCTTAGCTACGACATCAGCAATGTTGGTTTTCTCATATTTAGCATCTAATATTGGCAAGACTAAAAAACTATCGAGCCAATGACCGCCAATAAATTCGTCCTCATGTTGTACTGAAATGGTATCCAACATGGCAATATATTCTGCGGTGTCCATAGCGAATGGACAACGCTTGGGAATGGAATTATCAAACAATTCTACCGTACGTGTACTATAGTTGGGATCACGAGAGCACTTTGCTCCTTGATTTCGCAGTTATTTTCAAATTCAGGTAATCTCATGTTACGCATAGCGACCTTTTCTGTAGCTTGCATTACATCTACCAACGTGTTTACAGGCTTTGGCTGGCTAAAGGGGATAGACTCAATTCCTTGAGGCAGACATTTTCTATCCAGTATCAAACAAACACGGAAAACTGTCCGTGTCTTCAAAGTACCAATGGTTTCTACTACCATGATAATAATAAGTGCTAGGTTAGTATCTTTTGGTTCGCCCATTTTTGGACGGGTATTTGATAGGAAACTTTTTGTTCACCTTCAAATTGGGCATAAACATCAATTTCGCTAAAATATAATGATGCGTTCCCAGCAGTAGTGGAAGTGGATATGCTTTCCATAGCTGTCAACTGAGTAAAATCAGAATTAAGCGAGGGGGTTCTAGTTGAGTCCATAGTGGACAAATTTGTGCCAGTTACAGTGCTATTGGTCATCTGTAGGTACATCAGATAAAAAATCCCAATCTTCATCTGATTGATTAGATAATGCTAGGCTCATGTCTAAGTCCTGTTCTAATTTTAATGCACATTCAATAAAACTAGGTACTTTGCTAAGTACTCTACTAGTCTCAGTGTGTTTTGACTGACCTACTTCAGTATACACATTTTGTTCTACTCCTAATTCTACTGTCTTGCAAATACTGTTTTTTTTTTGCTACTCTTGATTCAATGCAAGTGCAAACAGGATCATGAATTTTTTTATGTAAACCTTGATCACGCTCAAGTTCTACTACTGGCACGGCCTTTCAGATGGTCTTACGCGACTGCTGTTGCCATCGCTAAACCCGCACATCTTGTCGTCTACGAGTTCATTGATAACGACGCTCGTTTTTGGAGGCGGTAGCCCTCTGCTTCTTACGCAGGAGCCTCTTGCGCTGGCGAATTCTTCTGTTTGCTTTGGCCTTGTTGTGGCGAATGGTTTTTTGCATGCGTGCCACAGCCAAAACATTTGAAGAATGCTCCTTCGAACGCTTCTTTGGGATGCACGCAGAAAGGCAAGAAATCTTGCAGCCTTACACCTCCTTGGTCTTTTCCTTGGCAAACTCCTTTTCGATCCAGCCGTTGAACTTGTTTGTAAGCTGTTCGTAAGCTGGATGAGATGCGCTTTCTCAGCGGAACGCGCACTCATGCTGTTGCAACTCTTCGTGTGGACGGACATGTTGATGTTGTTGCGTGTGACATCCTTCTCGTAGTATTGTCCACGCTCCTCCTTGATGTCAATGAGATTACGGTTGTTGTGGGCATAGTGGCTGCCATACGCACGACGCGATCCAGACTCACGATTTTTCTTCAATGGATTCTGCAAACATTCTTTTTGGGAATGTCGTCTTCTGCGCCCATGTACCTTGTAGTGCTTTTCGCCTTTGTTCGGTGCCTGATCACAGTGCTTGCGGCAGTCTCCACGCCGTCCGCTGCGGCGCTCGTCGTAATATTCCTTGCACCTGTGGTTGCGGTCCGTGTGGCGCTCATTTCGGCGGCTTCACCCAAAATCACGCTCGAAGCGCGATCTCTGCCGCATGTGTGATCGCAGTGCTTGCGTGGGTGTCCATTGTAGGACTCCTCCTCCTCTTGGTCTCGCCATCCTTCATAGCGGTGGTTTGATCTGCGTTTGCTGCGCTGACGACCATTCTGCGACTTTCCGCCGCCCTCGCGCTATGCGTAGAGGCGAGCCATTGTCCCGTTCTTGACGCCCTCACAGTAGATCGAACGCAATTTTTTCGGGATGGCCTCGATGCTCTCCTGCTGCTCGCCCTTGGAGCGAGCCAATGGTGCTATGGACAGCAGTGACTCAGGCGTTTGGACTTTGGAGGCCAAAGCCATTCCGCCCGACTTGGAGCAGAGGCTGACCTGGAGCAGTCCAATTGACAATGGAGTATCAAACCCACGCGGCGACTGCAGGAGTGTGTTGGGGGATCGCAATTTCGACAAAAGGATGGCCAAGCAAGCTTTACGGAAGCTTGAAGCTGCTGGTCAGCCACAAGAGCTTGGGCAAGCTGCCTGGATATGGCAGGAGCTTGGGGATTATGGGGGATTCCCACATAATGCGAGAAAGTATTGATGGTGACGAGCCAGTCCATGAATGGAGTAGGCTTGACAACGATGGATGGCCGGGGAAGGCTGTAGCTGGGGCTGCATGAGCCTGAAAAGCAAAGTAGATGAGCTCTGCAAAAGCTCACTTCTTAATAATGATCTCCGTTATGAAGATTTAATAGGGGCCGTCGTTCTTTTGACGTTGAGGAGTCGGCTCCGAGGGTCGCCCTAGGACGTGGTGACATTGCAAAAATGATGTACCGCTAACACATAGTATCACATCCGTGTAAGGGTGGTGGAGAAGACGGTCGTCCTCAATAGTAGACGACAGTGGTGGTCAAGAGCGACAGTGGAGGGTCCTACTGTCGCTCGCCGATGACGTTGGCGGCAGGGGATCCGTGAACAAGTGGCGCGGGTTGCGTGGATGATCAGCGATGTGGAACAGACAGCGGCGGCGGGGATGACCTGCAACCCAATGGGTGCAGTGATAGCAACAAGCAACCGGGCGAGCGCTGCGCGGCGACGGGAGTGGGTGTGCTTGCAACCTGATAACTGTTGAGGCAGAGTGAGAAGTAGATCTAGCGCCGATCCTCTCCGACGTTTGGATCCGGGATGTCTACGACCGGGAGTTGCTTGATGTTCATGCAGAGCTGCTTGTAGCGGAGGTGGAACGTCTCCGGCGGCATGTCTGGCAACTTTGGGATCTTGCCCTTGTGCAAGTTATGCCACATGACAATGTACGGCTTCTCCTTGTTCAGCAGGCGCTTGGTCAGCTTCTGTTGCGCCTTTGGGGAAGCGGCGGCAGTTTGCTGAGCGGCCTCGGCTACCGTCTTGTCCAATGAGATGAGGATTTCGTCCGCAACGCACTTGCGCCAGTTCGTCCAAGTGGGGGTACATTGATAAAAAATGTTCCAAAATGCAAGTTTGAGTGCTTCTAGATGTTCAAAAACATGATATATGAACATGTGTAAAGTTTTTTTACCAAATTCTGACGGGAACCCTCCTTATGGGGCCATTTACTAACGGGATTTTGGAGGTACGTGGTATCTAGCGGCTCCCATGCTATTTTGCCCATTTTTCAAAAATCCCCAGGGTGACCCAACATCAACTATGAGTGTTCATATCAACTCAACAAGGTATCATGGTGATGTCATGATATTTTGGTTGAAAAATTTTGTGGGTTTCTCTCCGCTTGTGGGGCCCAAATGTGCTTTTTCCGATGTTAGATACATATCTAAGGTACTTATACCCAAAAACCTAATTTTTATCGAATTCTTGTTACCATATCAGACAATCTGGTAAAAAAATAAATATCCAAAATTTTACCTACAAACTTGGGCACTTTCATGCTGTGTCAAACCCAGATATCAAAGGATTGTTTCGCGGGACGTAGTGGTGCCCCACTAAAGATTGAGAGCCTACTAAGTTATCAATTACTTGGACTTCAATTGATTAAATCATTTTTGCCATTTCAAGTAACTGCTTGCTCTATCTTTAATATATACAATAGGTAGTCCAACGGCCACAAATTTTCTGATGCCGAGAGCTTCCGAGCCTGTTGCCTCGTCCTAACGTTGTCCTATTGCTCCCCCATGGCCAAAATATGTGAGTCCCACTCTTCCTCAGACGCTGGGGCGTGTGGGACACTTCCTCCTTCGACTTCGAGACTGTGATGGGGCGGTGTCAGCACTGCCACGGCCCGACCTGCAAAATAACGCTTCGGCACGGTCCCTTTGCCCTTAGCGCCGGCCATGGTCTTTCCTCCAAGCCCCCACCGCCCAAAAATGTGCATCCTGCTAATCCTCTCCATCTTAAACGCTCAGGGCATGCTTTCCTTTGATGACGAGGCCGCGAGAGTCCAGGGCCAGCCATGCTGCGCTTGATAGCCCCACTGTCGCCTCCACATGGCCCGTAGCCATGGCCGATGTCGGCCCCGGCATCCCCACAGCCTGTCACCCCTTTCAACCCACGTGCGAAGGAGCTTCCCGCCAAGAATGTTTTGGGCACGTGAGTAGGTATGAGTGTACCCCCTAGTCCAGGTTGTTTCGGGGTTCCACTGGAACGCAGCATTGACCGCGTCAAACTTGGGGATCGTGTATTTGCAAAGATACTCGATCCCGTACTTGCTGTTGTCCGCGTGGACCTTGTGACGGACGTTTTTGCCACGCGGGCCAGATTGTTTGAACTAAACCGTCTCGTGGTACTCTGGGCCGTCACCCCAAGCTTGCTAAAAGGCCCAAGTAGGGCTTGGTACGGAGATGCGTCATGGTCGTCACGACGACTCTGTCCCCGAGATCTTTTGGTTTTGATGGCTTTCATCTGCGTGCTTCGAAGGTCTGATTTGCTGCAAAAAAGAACTAAACGGTTTTGGTTCACTCACTTTCAGTCGCTTTTTGGCTTTCACTGCAGTAATTACATCTAGTAGAAAATACGTGTGATCAATTTTTGATGAGGTGAACTTTGGATTTATGAGCTCCCTTATGCTTTTCGGCCCAGCCGGAAAGCCTTGCTTTTTAATATCAGGGCTCCATCTTGACACCAAGAGTTCACATCCTCAAATGCGCGGAGTATCACTTCCTATGGCCATTATGGGACTAATACTCTTTAGCACTCAAGTATACGTATATAATTCCTCTGAAGGAAACTATGAGGTGCTTCAGCCAGCTACAAGCTTCATGATATCATGACTGGCATTGCAAAGTCCGCTCACCTGACTTGGAGTGAAATCTTAGTTTTTAATTGTACGGTGTCGTGGCACCTACGTATGTACTCGGAGGCACATACGTGGTCTCCACCAACCCTAGATAGAGCCGAGGGAGGCCAACCATGGCCTCCCCGATAAAATTGTCCAGCTACTCTGCACCAGCTTAGCTGGGCTTTAGTAAACAGGACCCCTTTCGAGCTCATTTTTGCCGCCGGGGGCATTCGTCGTCCATGTCTGCAGGGCGAAGGAACGGAAGGATTCGCACGCCATTTTCGATTTTCGTTGTCCTCGGCAAAATGGTTGATGCTGAGACCGGCTGCGCGACAACGGGGCCGTCTGAACTACACAATCGAAATCTTGTCTGCCTGCAGTTGCGGTCGAACAAAAGGGTTCCAATGGCGCCGATAGGAATCTGATCGGATGCCAATGAGAAGGCCGAAGTCTTGGTCGGCACCATTCTACTAGGTAGCTACTAAGAAAATGGAATTTTGTTGGTGGATGGGCGGAATTATGGAGCGGCACGCCTTGCAGTCTTGAACTACGTACAACTCTTGATTTTTACAAATTAAAACACGAAGCTTCCGCACCTGTCTCTCTTGCCCTGTTCTTTCTTTTGCGATCAGAGGAGTTCTGGGGGGGGGCAAAACGGGGGGAAATTGGACCATAAAAATTGCTAGATATTTTACCATGCTTTTTGTATTTTGTGCACGGAGTGTCCTGGCTACATAGAACACATGTTAGTTAGGAGAAAAGCCTCAAAAGAGCTGCTAACTAAAGAGCAGCTTGTCTTGATGCCATCAGAGCGATATCCTATGAGTAATTAGATAAAAATAGAACTTAAACTTAACCGATGACTCCAAAGAACTACTTAGTCTTTACAGATATCAGAAAACCCAAATCTGATACCATTTTGGTATATACTGCTTTTGATGAAGGGTATAGATTCTTCGTAATTTTTTTATTTGTTCGGTTTTTTACCTAAGGTGTTTTCCTTGTTTAGCTTCGGGTTACGAACAAAGGTAAAGGTTCCTGATGCTTATGCGCGTTTTTTTTTCAATAAACTGCGGAACTTACCAACGTAAACCAAATTTGTCATCCTTTTTTTAGGTTCAGAACTGCAATCAAAGACCCCTGTCAGCTACACAGAAACGTTTCATTTGAATGCTACACACGCTGCACACAAGATCGTAGAAATCCCTGGCCAGAATAGTAGCCATTTTTGCTCTTAGTGGAGCGAGCGGGGTAGGGATAGCGGCCAGTGTCGCACCAGCCAGCACCAACAACAGTTTAAAAACATTTTGAGGAACTTGCTCCTTAGATTGGGCTCGGCCTGCCTCACTTGCCCTCGTGCAACGGCAACGACGGGCAAACACCGATACCTGGCTTGAACGATGAGGCCCTCACGCGGCGACCACGACGAGCAACGAAGCTCGGCAAGGATGACGGTGATGCCCTGCGACGACGGCAAGCACCGAGGCTGTATGAGGACAACAATGCCCTTGCGCGGTGACAATGATGAGCACCGAGGTCCTCGTGTGATGACAACGACGAGCACCAAAGCCCTTGCGCAGAGACTTCCCTGTGGCAACGAAGAAGAGGCCCTCGCACGCAGACGACGACTAGCAACAAGGATGATGAGGCCTTCGCGCAAGGTGAGTTTCTTTTTGGATGTTTCTTCTAATCAAGAGTAACATTAATTGTATTCGTTGCCCGGCATGAACTAACTCGATTGTTAAGACCAGCGACTCTAATGATATTTGGTGAGCAACAAATTTTGTTCGATTTACTGAAAGCTGTTTTGTTTCATGGGGGGTTGGGGCAGTATATAACGCAATACAAATAGCTCCGATGCAAATCACGCGTGTAATGTGACGAGAGAATATATTTTGTACTGATTCCTTTGGCAGAAGTAGACAGGGGCTGAAGCAGTAGATACAAATACATATCAATTTTATTTCCCGCCATATTCGAAAAACCATCTGTCTGGCATCTGGCATCCGTGTAAATGTGTTTGCCCCATCTACCATTTTTTGTCCTTGCCGAACCCCCTCAGCACTCCCCTCAAGGTTCCTCATACCATGGCCCCCACCACCCAAATCCACACCCTTGATGCAAAAGTTCACCTTTTATGTTGGTTCCTTCACCGAATGTCTCGATACAGCAGCACGGGGGCAACACTCGCACATATACTGGTGCATTGCCAAGATCTTCCCACTCTTGCGGGTCCAAAGGTTAAAAAACTGAATTCACCAATGCAGGAGGGCAATGGCGGACCATTATTTTTTACAATGGTTTCCACCAAAAGCCGACTTCGGACCGACGGCCAAAACCAGCTGCCACAGCTGCCGACGACTGCACTTCTCACCTTCCAAAGGTCCTTGGGGCCCTTTATCTCCGTCAGTTTGCCGCTGGTAGTATTCCGATCCATGTCATAAGAAAAGTTGACGAGACAAAATCTGTGTCATTTATTTTTTATGGATTTGCCTCTGATCACTAATTGGCCATCACCCCCCCCCCCCCCACATTTCAATA
>JALLPA010001407.1:0-10954 GCA_036939895.1 Thalassiosira exigua | reverse complement strand
AAGACCGCTCAGCTGACCGGCTCGCGCTGCCGCTGTGAACGACAAATATTCAAACAGCTCAATCATGTTCTTACAGGGTATGTAGCGTGCAACTTAGGCAGAGCAGAATAGATTTTTCAATTACTAGATGGCAACGCGTTGCCCGCAGATAATGGGTTCATCTCTATTACAAGATCTACATGTGAGAGTAACATAATCCACACTGCCTTCTAGTGCTCTACCACTGAGCTATATCCCCTTTGAGAGGACAACGAGAATTGAACTCGCAACAACTAGATAAGGCGGGTAAAAATGTAGAGAATGACATGAAACAAAACATGAAAGTAAACACAATAAGGAGATTGGGATGTAGAGTTAATTGATAGTCTTGTCGTGGTTGCTCTAAATTATGAAGTGCTGTTGTTTTTATCTAAGAAACCCGCAGAAATCGACGCCATTTTCCCACTCCACCTCTCTGGCATGATCCCGTTGTCATCATTGATGCCACGTAGACCTTCCAAAGTAATTCTTTCTGCCCGATATCCATCAAAGTAACTCTTAACGAACTTGTTTTTCTTCAAATTAGCAATATACTCCATGGTTGACCGATCATCGAAACGAAGCAAAAGTCGGATGTCATCCTTGTGGCGCACACGCGACAGCGCAACATAAAGGCCTTCCCAAGTCAAACGCGTAAAATGAAACGGGTGCTCCGAAATAGATAATACAACCTTTGGGATGGTCCTTCCCTGCAAACCATGGTTATTGATAAGGCAATTTAGCTTCGATCAAGTGCTTTCACGAACAAATGCATTCGTTTCCTCACCTGTGCTTTATGTATTGTGACGCTGAATCCCGGCTCAATGGGAAAATAATCTGCAAGCAAAACCTTTGACGGATAGTACCGCAACCCCCCACCACCTCTAATGCTACTATTCTTCCATTTTACACTCTTTTTGTGACTTATTTCGATAGGAATGACGACGGTTCCGTCATCTGTGATGCTCTGGTCTCTCCATGCCCGCCGGTTTTCTTCGTTCTTTCTCCTTGTGTTGTCATCGTCACCTGGACGATTAGGGAATAATTCAACATTGATTATGTCAGGCGGCTGTTGGAGCGTGATCACACCTCCCGGCGCGGCAGACTCAAGAAGCTCTTCAAAACGTTGTTGGGCCTCTGGATCAACGAAAGACATTGAATGATATCTGACAGGAACTCCGTTGGCCATTTTTTTGTTTGTGTTCAGGTTGAAAGTGAGATAGGCCAGCGCCATGGGTACAAATAGCTCCCAAAAACAGCTCTCTTCCATCACCCTTGCAACATTTGCCGGATTGGAAGGCTTTCCTTTCCACGACTTCTCCTGGATTCTTCGTTTCCAACGGATGACATTTGTCTTGTGTTGTTTTGCCCAACGGCGGGCCTGAATATTATTGAACTCGTGCCGTTCACGGTTTCCGGGCGTCAGAATTGTTGCAAACTCGAATTCCTTATCGTCTTGAGACAAACTTTTGTACTCTTTGAGATCCTCGTGCGATATCGTTCCGCGAGCACACATCTTCTGGAGAAGACGGGTGTGCGCCTCATCTTCTGATCTATTCTGAGTTTGCAATCGAATATGAGTTGCCTTGGTGAATAGTTCAACTCCTTGCCTGACCACGGAAGTGATTTCAAAGTGTTTTTTGTTTCGGGTCATGTGGCCTACTCTATTCCCCATGTATTTCTCTTTTTGTATCATCATTGCGACCTCAGGTAGGGATGGACCACCTGCAGGAGGGAGCTGGTCGAAATCTCCTAACAGCACTACCGATTTCCCACCGAAAGGAGCACTCGATCCACATGCATGCTGAAGTCGAGCATTCAAGTATCCGAGCATGTACGGTTTGACCGTCGAAATTTCATCGATGACAATGGACCATATTTTGTCGAGGTCAAACATCTGTTTGAACCTCCGCAATTTGTTTTCATCCCATGGTTTGACTCGGCACTGGTCATTTTTCTTGTACTCAATGGGGATGTCCATCAGAGAGCACAAACTTGCTCCGTCAATATTCACGGCAGCAACCCCGAACAGTGCCATGCGCAACTGCTTACTGAGCTCATCTATTGTAGTTGAAACGCCATTGACCACATCTACCAGAAACGATTTCCCCACTCCAGGCCCTCCAGTGATGAGCAAGACGGGTGCCTTGTAGTCCTCTGTTACCCCGTCATGAAGGGCCATGAAGTGCTTTCGCATCAATGATACGGCAAGATTTTTGTCCGGAGACATGTTCGTTGATTGCAAATATTCATCGACATCCTTCGATATGAAATGTCTCACGTAAAAATCGCGTAGAGCCTGGCGATCCACCTGTTCCTCTCTTTCATCTGACCTGCTATCCTCATTCGCATCTGACCCATGCTCATCGCCCTCGGCCGTGTCATCATCACTCGTCACACTGACAGCGTCACTGAACCAACCGTCGTCTTGATTTCCCTCGATGTAGTCCAATTTACCTCGTGTGCTTTCGTCATCGCTCTCGTCAAAAACTGCATCTTGCATGATTTCCTCGGCTAGCTTTAAGTGGGGATGCGTTGTTTGGACTCGGTAAGTAGGTGCTGGAGATTCGCCCGGTGAACCCGATTGACCGTCCGTCTCTTGAAAATGTCTTGTCACTCCAAACAAAGTATTTGCAAGGTCATCGCTGTATGAAACACATTTTGTTATCATAAGTTGCTCCCGGTTGCTCAGTTGTAACTCTCGCATGTCTGGTCCAACGTAACCATCGTCTTCATCTTCGTCATAAAACGCACGTTGCTTTGCACACTTTTTCCCAAACTCAGCTTCCGCCTCCTGCCGTTCTTGCAGCGACCAGATTGTTCTATTGCGTCCTCTGTAATGGGACAAGATTGCCCGGCTACGTCCAAGGGTCCTCCACCCGAACATATAACCTTGACTTGTCCTGTACCTCATCGTGCCGATTAGGGTACCATGCTTCAACGAGTCTGCAAATTGTACAAAAGTGTTCCAATCATAATTGTAAGGATTTTGTTGGTCAGTATCGTACAGGTCAACCTCTGGCCTAAACAACACAAGCATATGTGCCCCAAATCGGTCGGCCTTCCTTTTCCATCTTTTCAATTCCAACTCTTTGGTAGCTTCAGGTTTTTTCCCAGGATATGGGGGGGGACTTTGAAATAGTTTCAGCGTGCAGATTTTTACCCTTAGCATTTGTACATGTGAGGCATGCAGCTCTATCCCTTTCCCGAATTAGAAAGCCCTTGCCCTCTTTCTCCCTCGTTTTGTTGCAGGATTGGCATTCTTATTGTCATCTTCCTTCTTCCGCTTCACTATTTTCACCTGTGTACAGTACTCGTACCTACTCAATAACCGAAGTCCAGCACCTCTGAATCGGTATAATTTTGGGTAAGGCACTGCTACCAGATTTTCGTCATCGTCGATCTTGTAAATGGGACAGGTTGAGTTGTACCTACTTACGCTGGGAACAAACGTCTCAAACAAGCAATCTGCATCCTCTCTTTCATCGGCATCAACATGTATTTGAGAAGGTACTTGACCATCATTGAGGGGTATCTCTTCGGCACCATCGCTACTAGAGCTGCCTGACCACTCGCTGCTGTCATCATTCCTCATATCGCTGCCGTTCTGGTTGCTCTTCCTGTCGTTGTCACTGCAAAGCCCCAGGCTGTTGCAAATATTGTTCCCATCGGTGTGTTCATCATTAACAATGAAAGACCTCATACTGTCATCGTCTGAGGCTTCTTCTTCCTCTTCTCCTTCCTCTGACTCGTCTTTGTCAGTAGCATCATGTTGCTTTTGTCCGCGTAACTCTTTGAACACAAATTCCACGTAACTGGCCAAATCCATTGCAGTGAAGATATCGGAACTCATCCCAGCAGTCATTCCAAGCAAAACATAACACGATTGGGTGTCGGAGATTTCCATGAGGGAGTTCATCTTGTTGAGAACCCGCGTGAGAACATGATGCACAAAGCGCTCATTCGTTCCAGCATTTTCAGCCATACTCGGATACTTCCGGCAATGTTCGACCGCGTGAAGGAGCAAATCAAAACTTGGACAAAACACATGCAGTACATCAACGAGTCAAGACCAACTGTGTTTGATACAAGTAAATAGTCAATACAATATGTCTTACCTGTCGATCAGATCAACATTGCTACATGATATGTTAACACAGCGAAAACAAGTCAGTATTATTAATCAGAGTAGAAAATGCATAGTCACATTCCTGATGTATAACTCACTTTTTGCAAATGTAGGGCCCAATATCGAACAGGGCACCTTTGCTCTGCTCTCTTGACCCTAGAAAGGAAGAGTTTGTATTCGAACCCAGAAGCGCAGCCAGTAGCTTATTGTATTCGACTACGTAGCCATTTCTATCTGGCAGAGCGGACGATACATTGACATAAAGCTTCTTTATATCTTCAAATTTCAACCCTTCTAACTCAGACACCAACTGACCAAGAAATTCCTTGCGTTCCTTCGATAGCAATGTGCTTTGTGGGGCGTCCAAAGGTTGTTTTACAAAGCTGCATATCCTGTTGAAGTGTTTATCTCCATTCGTATGAAGGAGGTACAGTGTTGGCAACCCTTCTTTGAGTAGAATAGGGTGAGAGAGAAAGCATATCCCAGATTTTCTTCTCGTGTTATCTGTATACCATGCAACATTGAAAGAATACATCCGGGATATCAGAAGGACCTCCAGGATTGACCCCCAAATGCATTTGTTGGGAGTAGCATCTCTCATCGCTTCCGCATAATTGTCGAGGGATGTCAATGCTGGCTCTGGCCCAAGGACACGACTTTGCATTGGTGATGTCTGTTCCCTTCTTGTTTTCTCGAATTGAACGACATCTGGCAATTGAGCCATCGTAATCTCTTCAAACGAGATCCCGTGAAGTTTTTCTGCTCTATTCTCAAGCAAATAGTCCATTGTCTCTCCTCGTAATCGCTCACACGTCATTGTCTGAGTGCCACACAATCCCACGTCATTCATAAAATGAGCAATTGAATCAAAGAGACAGTTGCCATCAGGATCTGGATCATAAAGCTCCATTCGTCCATGCCTTGTCAATCCTGGTGGAGGCCATTGCCATTGCAAGGAAGGGCCCGTTTCTACCTCCACATAATCCATGCCCCTGCCATCTTCCACGCTACGATCAACTTCGTTGGGTTCATTAGCATTGTCTCCCAGCATCTCCTTTGCAAGGCAGTCGATATACCAGCGTCTTGCCTTTCTATTTATCTCCTCGTTGTTGCTCTCGTCCGGTTCTGTCAATTCTTTTGCTAAGTGATCCTTGTCTCCACAACCAGGTTCCCGGTCAGCATATGGTGAGGACGGTAGTGGATCCAGCAAAGGTCGCTTGATTTCCCACACAATCATCCTCTTATCTGGAACAGATATCTCATCCTCATCGCTTTCCGAATGATGACCATCTTCACTAGTACAGCCATCGCTGCCGACAGTCTCTTCTCCATCATTTCGTACTTCAAGCTCAGGATTTATTTGAACAGATATCCCATCCTCATCGCTTTCTGGATCATGACTGTCATCACTAGTACAACTGTTGCCGTCGACAGTCTCTTCTCCATCCTTCCGTAGTTTAAGCTCAGGAACAACTTGGTACTCCACCTCAATTCTCCCGTTCATCACTTTCTTATTTGGTTGTGTCACATCAACGAGCTCAACTGGGCCAGTCTTATTAACTAATCCTGAAGGTCTGCAAAGGCGACACCCCTCATATCCACAAGGGGGCTTGCGGCATGTCATGCAGTGAGTATGAATGCCACTGCGGCAGATGCCAGCATGGCAGAAATAATCAAACCCGGCTTTGCAAGGATCGGGGTGTATCAACATGGCTCTTCCTGCCCTAACCCTCTTCTCTCCAAATGAAGGGCAGCTATTGTAGTAACGTGGGAGTTCCTTATTGACAAGGTCACTGACATGAACTTCCCTGGGCAACGAAGCCGAGTACATGCTCTCAAGCACTTTCTCTACTTCTCTACACAGATCAGGATATGAAACTATTTTTGCGAGGAGGTCTGGAGGAAGACCGCCCCATCCAACTGCATGCTCGTGCAGTCCCCCCCTCCTGATTATGCATATTGTTGTGAGAATGAAGAAAGTGATGAAAAAATACATTTAGAGCGAATGTTCTCACGCAGTGGTTTCAGTGCAGGCGGTGAATGCTACAGGTGTTCCGGATAGAGCTCCCAACGAATCCTCTCCCCAACCGCGGTAGTGTGTGGTGACTGTCCTATTGTTGTCACCCGACACTGTAGCAGGTTTTATCCCAAATATGATTGTGATCACATTGTGCACAAGCCGTTTGAAGAACAAGGCAGCAGCAAGAGGGTTGTCAGTGGTTCTTCTTGCCAAAGACGACCAGTTACAAGGGATTTTGACCTCCCCCCTTCCTATGAGGTCTGGGATGTCATAATCATTGCCAAGCTCCATAGCTTTCAACAACTCATCTTCGCACATGGCAGGAAAGTTGATGTTATCACAGCTTCTGAAACACAGTCTCATCACTTCAGGAGAGCATACATCGTCAGGAGATATGGTGAAAAAGACTGATGCAGGTCCATATTTGCGCCCCATGGCTAAGATTTCTCCCGCAGCCGATCTACGTTCGAAAGCACCAAATGCTGTTCTCTTGCTCCCAGAAGTGAGGATTGGCGTCAGTTTCTTCATTACATACTTTGCATCAGTACCCTCGGGACTCGCCACTGCACCATGGAGCTTGCATTGCAAGTTAGTGCTCAAAAACAATCTGGTGAATTTCTCAAAAGCCTCCTTGTCCTTCAAAACTTTGGCACTAAGTTGTTGGATTGTGGCATGTCGTTGGTGTCTATCAAAGAGGTAAAACAACAACAGTCTACAACTCGATGCCCTGTTTGTATATTGCATCAATAGGTGCACCATCTGACCATCGGTCAATCTGTTTCGTTTGCCAAATCCTTTCCCTAGCATGAACACATCAGGCCAACCTCCCTGAAACACCAGTTGTCCGTCGGTAAATTCGTTCACGGGCTGCGCAGAACGCCTCGACTTAGCTTTTTCGTCGTAATACTTCCTCCTTTGCTCATCGACATCAACACCAATGCCAATAGCTTCTGCAGCATTAGCCAAAAATTCGTGTGTCGTGTCAGTGTGGCTGTCAAAGGCCGTCTTTTCAGCATTAGTTACAAAGGAGTATCGTAGCGATAGTTTGTCGGGACCACTCTCGTCGAATCCTTCCCGTTGCTTGTCTGCATCGCCTGGTATAATATATTTTTGCAGTCATTTAACACAGTAATATCAAACCATTGTCACACCAGCAAGATACTTACCTTGTAAGTTAGGCTCTTTGGGGATATTTTGTGAAGACGCCCTGATCCCTGCCACATCATCTCTCTCTATTTCTGCTCTCTCCATGGCATCACTATCAAATGTGTTGATGGACTCATCCACGAGAGTTTCAATTGCTGTGTTCAATGTAGATTCAATACTTCCGAGGGACGGCAGTTCCGGCTCATCTCGGTACAAAGGGTTTTTGATTTTCTTCAGGGCTGCAAGCCACTGATATACCACATATGCCCTCGCAAACAGGTGAGATGTATGTGTACTTTTCACCTTTTGAAGCAACTTGTCGTGCTCGCCATCCGGTCCCACAAAGTGTATGACGATGTCCTCCGTAATTGTTTGCGGGGACAACAAACCAGAACACACCGTTGGGCTATCGTGTTCAAAACAGATGCTGTGACCCTTGATGACGCTCTGTGTGTGATCCTTTTGCCTCCCAGAGTTAGATTCGATTTTGAAAACTTGGGCGAAGTGCCGTACTTTTGAAATGATATGGCGCTCCATGAGCGAGAGCTCTTCAAGGCCTGCTCTATCAGGTGAACCATAATCGATCCCTGCCTTTAGTGATAGTGGGGGTATATTTGATTCGGCATCTCCCTTCTTCTGGAGGATCACGCTGCACGAGCTACATATCATCGCCTTGTAAGTGATGCTGCCCTCCGAACTGGTCTCGCACTTCTCCACAAGCTCGGGATGAAGGTGGTAGAAGCAACCTCGGTACCCGTAGTAATTTCGTTCACCTCTACTGATATCATGCTGTGGCCAAATACTCCACGTCTTCCAAAGCTCAAAAGTTCCTAGGTCTCCGTTACTATTTTTTGGGAGATCCATTGTCATTCTTTCCGAAGGATCTTCGCTGTATAGCCTTTGTATGTGATCGGTCAGATCGTCCAACTCCACCTTTAGCCCTTCCAGCTCGTCGATGTTCATCGATTTGTAAGTCTTCTTCACCGATTCATCAAGCATGTCCATGTCCCTGAATCCGCAGCTTGCACAGGAGTAGATGGGGGCATCCCGGCTTTTACCTTCCACAAATTCTCTCGTTCTGCTACTCCATGGGCAACCCCTCCCCTGGGCTAGCATGAACCTCTCTGCAATCTCCTTTTGTTTTTCGGGAGTGATGCGCTGAGCTTTAATTTGTGCCTTCAGCTTTTCGCGTTGAACTGGGTCCCTAGGATCACCTGTGAAATGGTTCCGGTAAGTTGTAATGTGGTTGAGGAATGTGTTCGCCTCCGGGCAGTCCTGGTGGCGCACGAAGTGCCGATCAACATTGTCATTAGAAGGCTCCATTGCATTGACATGTCCTGAGTTTGTATTACTGAAATTTACACGGGTTGCATTTTCTCTTTCTGTCTTTTCACGGGTTCGTCTTTGATGTAGGCTTCGCTTTTGCTCAGATATCCTTTCTCTGTTCTTCTCATTATAAACTTGCATACCCTTCAATCGTTCTTCCCTGTTCTCTAAATGGTATTCCTGATTTTCCTTTGCAATCCTTTCTTTATTCTCCTCGTTGTAAAGTTGCATATCCTTCAATCGTTCCTCCCTGTTCTCTGCGTGATATTGCCGATTTTGCTTCGCAATCCTTACTTTGTTCTCCCTCTTGTAAAGTTGCATACCCTTTAATCGTTCCTCCCTGTTCTCTGCATGGTGTTCCTGCTTTTGCTTAGCAATCCTTTCTCTGTTTTTCTCATTATAAACTTGCATGCCCTTCGTCCGCTGTTCCCTATTATTCTTATGATATTCATTTGTTTTCTTTAATATCTTCTTCTTATTCTGTTGGTAGTATTCTTTCTTTTTTTGGCGAATGGCCACTTTTTTCGCTTTGTAACGCATTTTTTCCCGTTGTCTTTTATTTGCTTTCTTCAAAGTATCATCTCCGATACTACTATTTTTATTAACATTTTTCCTTCTCTTTTGGAAAGTATTCTTGTCGTCCTCCCTTAGAGAGCCGATGTTACTCTCTTCATCATTCATTTTGAAGCAATTGGCAAATACCTGTCAAATACTGTATCTATAGTAAAATGATGAGGAGAAGATTCACTATGCAACGAAGGAAGGCAAAGAAGAGGCGTTAGTGTGCACAAAATTATCAAGCACGTTGCAAGAGGAAGTCTCTAAAACATAAAAAAGGGAACATTTGTATTTGCATTTTGCATTTGCATTTGCATTTGCATTTGCACGTGCGCGTCGTCCATCAGCACAAGTGATGCGGCAATCAAAACATGAAAACAGCAAATAAAATTTGTTCTTCTATTTCTATATGAACACAGACAGCAACACTGTCCATGTTGATGTCGAGCTCGCAAAAAGCTACAGTATGGTAATACCATCCGGCTAACCCAGCGGAGACCGATCCTGAGAGGTGCACATGAACAGAAAGAGTTGATGTGTGTAATGTTTTCCTACTTGCATTACTAAAGAGGAAAGGGCACTAAAAACTACTCATGAGAGCAAAGAACTGTAGAGACCGCGCATTGAATCTGGCCTTGTAAAAATGTAAAATCTAAAAGATAATACTGAAATTAAAGTACTTGCACATGATCTGAAAACACATGCGAAATTATTTGCTGACTCTAACCCATGTGGAAAGCCAGCATAAAATGCCTACACTACAACTCAAACTCACAATCAGTGGTGGCGCCAGTGGCTGAGGAGCGAGGAGGCGTCGCAGTGCAACAAGCTGCAACAAGGACCAGATTGATGCAGTGAGGAGAAGGGGGGTCGAGGTCGAGGCCAAGGGCTCTATGCGCTGGCCTGTCTCCTTCGGCCTCAGCAAAGAGCTGAGGATGACGCCCACTGGAGCTGCCCCCGATGCTGCCTCCGCCCGCAGCGAAGAGCGAAGTCAGCAAAGGGGGGTAACGGCGGAAAAGGGGGGGGGGGCACAGGGGACAAATTCGTTTGGGCAGACAGCCAAATCAGGGCCCCGGGAGAGCGAGCGATGGGGTGGAGGCGATGGCACGAGGCATAAAACAGGTGGTGCAGGTTACTTACCGGGGACGCCAATGGTCGCCTTCGTCCCAGGTGGCGGGGGCAACGGAAGCAGAAGCTGAAAGCTTGCGGCTCGGCAGCGCGTGGGGGAGGGAGGCGAGCGCGCCGGAAGAAGGCGGCGGATCCCCTTCGGCTCCGGCAGTGGGGGTGGCGGAAGCAGACGCGACGATTTGATGCTCGGCGTGCGGAGCCAGGGGTGGGGCACGGGCGGCAGGAGGCGGCGGCGGAACCCGGGCGGTTAAGTTTGTTCTTGTTGCGCTCGCTTCAACTCTTCCTATTTTTGTGAGGAAGGAGCCCAGTGAAGACCACCATTGCCTCCCGCCTCACAGCGGGCACGACTGATACCGTCCGTGTCGTGCAAGGTCGCGCACGACAGAAGGGGGGGGCACAGCCCGCGAAGTGGTGTCCCGCAGTCTTCGTCCCACCCTACCTCGTCCAGCCCCACCTCGCGGCGGAGAGGGCGGCGGACGCAGACTCGGCCAGGGGCGCCGGGGTGCGGACGCGGACGACGGAAGAAGAATGCGGCGGAAACCGAGCGGCGCGCGTAAATTTTTTTGTGAGGAGGACCAGGGTCACCAAATGTGGATGGAGTCGAGCGAGCAGGAATGGTGGCCCGGATA
>JALLPA010001406.1:0-10947 GCA_036939895.1 Thalassiosira exigua | reverse complement strand
GTAGGTACATAGATTCCTAAATGGTACCCCTTCCATGCGTCGTGCCTACTTGTAAAAATTAAAACGGGCACCGTGCTGCAGCGGCGGCCGCCGCCTTTCATTCTTACCCCTAAAGTTGTCGCCCGTCCTCTCTCCACTCTCCATTCTCCATCCATCCAGTCATGGTGCCGCTGTCGGCGCTCTTCCTGGCCCTCGCCTGCTTCGCCGGCAGCCTCCCGCTCCCACGTCCCGCGAATGCGTTTCTCCTCCCGCTGCCCCTGACACGCGCTGTCGCGCGCCGCCGCTCCGTCGACGGCGCGCCGAGCGCGAAGCGCGCCCGTCCGGTGGACGACGACGGCGGCGCCGAAGGCGACGAGGGGAGCGACAACTCCGCGGCTGCGGGCGCCATGGGGGGAGATCTCGTCGCGGCCCTCTCGCGACTGGACGACGAGTGGGCCCTCGCGCGGCCGGAGGGGGGCGGGAAGAAGATCGGGGACTGGACGGTGCTCGACTTGAGGGACGACGACGGCGGCTCTGCCCCGGAGATCGTCTACCTCCTGGAGCCGGCCTCCGGCGCGGCCCCGTCGTGCGTCGTGTTCTTCCTGGGCGGGGCCGTCCTCGGCCAGTTCCCGCACGTGTCCTACTCGGAGTTCCTCAAGCGGCTCGCGGCCAAGATGAACGCTTCGGTCGTGGCGGTGCCGTACGAAGTCGGGCTCGATCACTACGGCATCGCGCAGCGGGTGGTGGAGCGGATGAAGGGGGCGCTGATCGCGTGCGAGGACGGGCGGGGGTACTCCCCGTCTCTGCCCAAGTACGCCGTAGGGCACAGCCTCGGGGCCAAGCTCCACGCGATCGGGATCGCCGCGACGGGCATAGGGGACGAGCTGTCGGGCGCGGGATTCGTGAGCTACAACAATTTCGGATTCGCGGACACCGTGTCGATGGCTCGGTCGTTCGCGAAGGAAATGGGCGTGGGGGGAAGCTTCGCGGGCTCGACCGCGCCATTGGATGCCCTCTTCGATCTGGCCGGCATGGCCGCGTCGGCGGTGGGGCTGGAATTCACGCCGACTCCCTCCGAGATGGATCGAATACTGGAATCGAAGTTCGACGGGGAGCTGCTGGAGAAGACCAGGTTGTTCCAGTTCGAGGACGATGACCTTGACAGTACGAAGAGATTTGTCGAATGCTTTGCGGGGGGTGCGGCTGCACCTTTAGTTTCGTGCCTGCCTGGGACGCACTTGACGGTGAGTGACTTCATCAGTACTTTTTGATCATGCACGATGTATTTGCTGCATGGTGCCCTCACCTTTTCCTTGTGGGGGTGGTAATTACTTCATTGAAAGCCTGTGTTTCTGAAGTTGGGGCTGGATGATCTGCCAAACGAAGCAAGAGATGTGGCAGATCAGGTCACCGGTGGTTTGTGAGTAATACTTCAGAAAATATCCCATCCTCGATTCTGTTCTCACTCTGATTACCCCGGCATTTAATACAATGGCAGCCAAAATGCCAGCTTTGGAAATGAGGAAGCTATGGATGCATTGGTTGAGGAAGTGTCAAACTGGATGCTTGGGAAAGATCCAAGTGTTCCCGCTCGAAAACAGATACCTGCAATAATTGATGCAGAGGTGGAGGAGGAATAAAGCGCATCCTGCCAACATGTTGAACCCCATTTCTCTCTGGCTTATCGGTCCAGTTAGTAACTGTAAACCTTAGCACTCCATGCCATGGTTTACTTAAGTCTGCTAAGGTAAGGGTGGTAAGTGCTTTGAAATAATCATCGATAAAAGCCACCACATAACTGCAAATGCATAGACCCAATTTTTGGTTTAAATCAAGGGATGGTCATTAGAAATATCCTAGACTGGGCGCTGATGAGGTAGCGAGGTTTCCAGATCAGCAAGGGTGATTTTCAACTTCAACATAGAATTTTGATACGACATAAAATAATGACAACATAGTATTCTTTGCGATAGTATGTGTGATGTTATATGCTGGATTCACAAAGAAACATAGAGTAAAGAAAGGGGCACGTTTTTTTACCTCGATATTTGGGAGGTAGTAGGGTTCTCAGGATCCCAGGCGTCTTTTAGAAATCATACGATTGGGAGGTAGTGAGGTGTCTGGAGGCTCTATTTTTCCCTAAGACCCAGTCAATTATTTTCTAATTGCCGTCCTTGTTAGAATAATATACAATCCTAAGAAAAGAGGACACATCGTCAAGCACAAAATAGACAACAAAAAATATAATTCCGAAATGATTTTATGTAAATGGGAGAAAATGGGCTTTCTCATAACGAAGGTTTTCACGCAAATGCAAATGTTACGTCTTTATAAAATGGCACGGTGTTTGTATCCAAATGAACCATTGGGCAAGTTTTTTTCTAAACCTGTGGGTGATTTTTATCAACTAACTCATTGAGATCACATTTAGGACGGAGTATGTGCAGTGGAAGCTGAACAACAGTGTGAAGAGATGGATGAAAAGATATTGCTGTGCCAAGCCAAAAAAGGAGGTCAGAATGAAAAGTAACTGAAGTGTGTCTCAATCTGTGATGATTGTTTGCCATACTAACAAAAAGGCCTGGAGCCTGCTGTGGCCATATATACTGACCCAATGTCAACTGTGGGTTACTACATTGCTACTTTCAACCTTAGAAGTCGTGATAATAAACAGGTTTAATGATATGAATACCCATTACCATCTGAAACCCAAATTCTGTTTCGTTATATATGAATCACAAACCCAAATGTTGGGAGCATGTGCGAGTACTTACCATGGGCATGAAAACTGGAACCCTCATAGTATAGGTCAAATGTGTTGATGTTATCAGGGATAAAATATGAGTGTTGTAATGAGAACAAAGATTCCAAGTGGACTGAAGGTCAAGATAGAATTTGAATATTTACCATTGTGTTATTTGGAGCGCTTTTGGAGTTGAAAAATGCTTGTTGGCTACAAGTACTTTACCATAATGTTTTTGCTTGTAATAATTAGAAAATATCACATGAAAGCTCACTATTAATGCTGTCTGGTAGGTTGAGTTGTCACATGCATGATTTGTAGCCTACAAAAAAGGGCAAAAGACGCAGTGATATGGATTGGAATATGAATTACCATGGTGACACATAATATGTATGATTGGTAAACGTATAATATTTAGCCCAAAGCAGGCACTTTCAGTCAGCAAAAGCACATGGGGCTACCATAGCTAGTTCACTTATGATGACCCTGGCATTTGTCTATAGTGTGGCAACAAATTTGGAGCGTCATCCATGGCTGTTTGGTACCAAATGAAATGACTCTACAAGTGCACGAGCCAGACTATGTTTGATCCTGTGTGGACCAAGTTCTTATTGAAAAATAAAAAAAAATAACATTCTAAGAAACTCTACGGGACTGTAGGATTAGTTCTATTCCTACGTAAAGCCACCGTGCTGACTGCACCATTTTAACGGATAATCACTGACAATCATCATCAAATTTGTTTTCTGCAGCGTGCCTCACATGTGAACAACCCGCGGTATCGACCGTTGCATGCTGCACATCATCGCGTCATTTGTGTGATTCTTGACTAGTAACTGTGTAAGCTAGATCATCAAAGAGGGGTGCAGCAAACTAGCAAAAGCAACAACCCCATCCATTGAAGCTAAAAGCATGACATTTTCATCAAAGTCAAAGTTTGAGACATGTACAGCGCATACCCTTCCCTCCCAGACTGGGCAGTTCCCCTTCACCTCTTCTAGAGGCCGCATATACCATGATGACAACAGAGCTGGATTCAATTGTATATTTAATCAAGGGCATCAATGATAGATCTTCAGACAAACTTACAAGGGCTTACCTGAAGCTATTGGGACAGGTCAAGAATGTTGGGCTCGTTCAAAACAAGCACAGAATTGACAAGGAAGTCTCTAAATAATTAGAAAAGAAAGAATCGAAGAGGACTGCAAGTTATAATTAGTCTTGTCAGAATGTGATAGAAAAGTGTTGGATGGCCATCAATACATTCAAGGTCCACTTCATTGTAATCATTACTGGTCTGCCCAAATCTTTCCCACCAATGAGGTTTTGTCAGGGAGCTGATGCCCCAGATAAAGCTCAGTCTCAATACTCTATTATCATCTCAAACATCTCGGCCCATGCCGACTACCTAATTATGGGGCAATTTGATTTTGACTGCACCCAATTGATGCGAATTGACTTTGAGGTGCAATATCATGAAAAGGAAAGTAACAGAGAGACATGAGTAGAGCTCTCAGTGAGTGGTTGAATTCCTTGACTAAATGACCCCCCATTGCTACATAAAAGTGACCAAAGCCAGACAAGTTTGCAGCACAGTCCAATTTACGTATCGCTGGGTGATGTAGCCTGTCATCACAGCAGTTGGGGATGCCATCAGCCTCACAGTGCCAAAATGCTCTGTAAGGTCAGACAAACTGGCTAAATATAAAACAAGACTGTAACATGAGGAAGATGGAGTAGCATCTTTGATGATGTTGCCACTGCTACTCATAAAGGGGACTCATCTTCTGCCGAACCAACTAAAACAGTACCAAAAGCAGGGAAGGAATATATGGTACCAAACCAGGTTGGAAGTGGACAAGGGGCTCCCACAGTACCAATCAAGCCAGATGAAGGCAAGGTAGCCCATAGTGGAAGCCTCCCCCCAAGGTCAAGGTTGATTGTTGAATCAGGTCCTGAGGCCATGTAAAAACGACTCACTGAGAGCTATGGTTGATCATAGACATCAACAAATCAGCCAATGACCACCGGGGCGAGCTGTCAGTACGCAGTAAAAGATTCAGGATAAGGAAGGAAACTTCAGAGTCTAACATTTCCAGAGCATTGTTGTGTACCACAGTCACCTCCTAGTCCAGCCCCTCCAATAAATGGCCAAGCTGCTTTGGTCAGCAAGACAGGAGAAATGATAGAATATGCAAGAGCCGGTAGGAGTCCAAAATACATATGACAATGGAACCACTCTTTGGCAAACAAATTTGGCAGACTGGCCCGGGGCATTGAGGATGTTATCAAAGGCACAAACACAAAGATTAGGTACCAGCAGACAAGTTCGGAGACACAAATCCTTACAGATAGATTGTCTGTTCCAAATGCTTTCTAAAATAGGAGGGCGGGTAGGACACACCTCACAGTTTGAGACAATCACATCAATAATCCTTGGGACATTCGAACGTCAACAGTAGACATGCTGGTGTTAGTCAAAAAATTGCTCAAAGTTGTGGTATCACTGTTAGGCATACAAAATTCATGACAGTAGCAACAGCATCTTCTATCTCAACACTGCCCCCCTTGATCCGACTAAAGAAGAAGATCAAACTCTGCAACATCTTATTATGAGTAGTCAATGGTCAAGAATACAATATGATGGATACTAAGGCAATATCAGATGAGCTAGTCTACGCTGATGTCATAAAGGCATATGGGCTCCCTTAGAATGGATTGACAACACAAGAATTGTTAGAATAGGGCTCAACAAGGCAGAACAGAGTTCAACGTAAAATCATTTCTGGGCTCTGGCAAAATAAATGGTAAACAATCCAGGTCAGGTTCGCGGTGAATGATGTTGCTATAAACAAGCTTGTTTAGGAGGTGGATATTGCTTATTCCAATGACATTGCCTGGATGCACGATCATGATCATCACACGGTTGGCATTGATACTTTCAGTCATCCCAATTATCAATGAGCTGTGTTTAGGCAAATGATTGGCTGAAGTGCAGTGATCAATGTTGTCTGCTGATATTGAGCAGATGTAGGATAGTGTCACCGCTAGTGTGTTTATTTGATCCTAAGGTCTTAATTGACTCATAAGGGTAAGCATCATTGGCAACAATTATGCGTGGAGTCAAAGTAACTCATCACTTTCACCAATCAGGAGTTACTTTGACCACTGCCATGGTCTTCTATTTTCCCATTGTTTGAGGTTTTTTGTTAGGTGTTGACATGCAAAGTCAGGGACAGTTTCCATAAGAGACCAACACATTAACACCAACAGATGTCTGAAATGAACTTATTATGACAAATAAGCATAACAATAAGTTTCCACCCAAAAAATATATTTTTTTGGCGGTACAACCAACAAGTGATTGCCGCGTATTTCCACATGACAACAAAAACACCAACGACGGACCGGCACCGTACTAGCCCCTACGGGGGGCGCCGGAGCAACAGCCGCCCCAACCATGGCAGACCCAACCATGGTGAACACGGCTATCCCACTATGGCGGAGCCACCGCCGCCCTGACCGCCGCACTTGTCCTCGGCGCCTTCGACTACCTCGCGGAAGCCGCCCGGAAAAAATCCGCCGCTCAATGGGCCAGAATTGACCGAGAAAAGGCCGCCGCCACCCCTGACGACGACCTCGCACTCAGAGCTGCCCTCCAACTCATCGTATCCCTGCCCTTGAGGATTGCCGCTTCATTCGTCTACAACACCAGCGCATTCCTCCTCACCCTCTTTACGTGGATGATAGAGGTAACCCTCAGCTGGCTCTGGGGCTCCCCAAGCTACTTTCGGACGGGGCGCCGCCTCGCCCGCGTTCAAACCGTCCGCGTCAGGATCCCACGCCAAGCCCCGCCACGACACGGAAAGATGCTCTCGCATCTTCTCCTCCCAGGCCCGACCGCCGCTGACATCATGTTCAGCTACGGACAAGCCGTTACCGCAATCCTTTTAGCACTCAAGATGTTCTATTGCCGCTGAACGACATGCCTAGTTGACAACACGGCTCGTACCTGCTCTGCTTACGCAAAGAGAAGGCTGCAAGCCAACGTCGCCCTTCTCAAGCGGGGGGAGATCCTCTGCTATTACGCCCAGGCGATCCTCATTACAACGATCAACGGGGCCACCACATTCTTTCTTCGGGCCATCTTCTACCTGCTCTGATTTTTGTGGCAAATAGAGCGAGTCGTCTTCACCTGGCTCACAAACCCAGTCAGGGAGCACCCGACGGAGATCTACGGGAGATACATCGATGGAGCTACGACCATCGCCTCACTCCTTCTGGAAATGGGACGCCAGAACTTTCTGACCCCCAGGATCTCCCTGGTAATGAAATTTGGTCTCCTCCTTCAGGGGCTGCTTTGCCTCGCGTGGGCGATGGAGAATGCCGCCTCCGATTGGCTTACGACCACCGGCCATAAACACCTGACGGAAATATACGAAAGCCTTGCCGAGGGAACGACGGCCTTTGGATTGAACACGCCTCCCCTATGGGAGAAGGTGATATGTACCCCTCCTGATCCACTTTCGAAAGACAATTCAGGTCAAGACGACATTCCCGCCCTGACCGAGGAGGACAATGCTGCAATGGAGCTGCCGCCCGTCAAGGATGTACAACATGAGGGGTTGGACCCCTGTGAAACATTTCCCTGATGGCCGGTGCCAATCACATCAGCTCTGCCCGCCTCCGTCTTGAATCCCCGCCGCCGCCTCATGAGACGACGGAGTCAATATGAAAGGGCCGCCCCTGCACAACACAAACAAACACTAAGCCCCCGGCGTGAACACTTACTACCACCCTCAGCGGAGCTGCTACTGCGGATGGCGGATAAGGTCTCAGATGTAACTTGTTGGGGCATCGCAAGGATGCTGAGTTACATCCTGCCGGAGGAGGGACAACGTTATCAAATTGCTTTGAGGAGCCCCCCCCCTTTTATTTCGATCATTCTACTTTCAACGACCGGTTAAGTGGTGGCCTGTACTTCCGAGTGGTGGGATCTTTTCCACTTTTTTCCCTTTGGGCACTCAATGGAGGGCAGTGACTACTGCCGTGCAATCGATGATTTTTGCATAGAAATAGGCAATTCATATATGTATGTATAAGATTTCTATTTTACCCCCCTTGATGTAGATATTTTACAGCTCTCAGTACTACCCAAATTGCCTTAGAAAACGAAGGTATTGAAATCAAACGAACGGTGTTTCTAAAACGGCTCTTAAAACGCAGGGTATTATTTTTTAGATAACAAAGACCCTTTGTTTTCAAAATTATCGACAACAAAATGAAGTTTTCACAGAAGTTTCTTTCAAATTGCTCAAACAATTGTTAAAAGAAAGCGCTAAATCTAATAAAATTTGAAAACGAAGATACTTTTTAGAAACGAAGGGTTTTCTAAAAAGGGGCCTTGAAAACACAGGGCGTTCCATTTTTTTAAAACGAAGGCTCTTTGTTTTCTAAGGCAATAGGTAGCTGCCATAGGCGTCCAGCTACCTGATAGGAAAACAACTTGCCACTATACCACTACAGTGTCGCTAAAGCAATTAGTGCCCCCCCAGTGTATCGGCATTTGGATGTACTAATTGCTGGGAAGTACTAATTAGCGAATGGCCATATATATGAACCCAAGTGTATGTACAGTCTTATTATACGGTAATAACACTATACTTACGTAAGTGAGTCATTCCCGCCAAAAGGCAGTGTTCGGGCGCTTAGTGGTGTGAATCGCTGGAAAGTACAAATTTGCGTGGGTACTAATTAGCGTGGCCTGACTGTATGTGACTAGGTACATATTTTAGCTCGGCACTCCACATCAGATGGAGATGGGACCCTGCTACCCTTTCACATGACTGATATTTACTACCAAACTGAGTTTTTTGCATTGAACTACCTTTAGGCTCCTTTAGGCTCTCTCTGGTCAGACCCTGTCATACATACCTTGCAACAACCACATCACCAATATCACATATCATGAACCCCTCACCCAAGTTCAATTACAGTTCAAATACTATAGAATTGACGTGGAAAATAATAAACGATATTTCTGAGTCGATTGGAGTTGATATCCTTCTATTACTTTTAATTGTTTATGTTTCTGTAGAACTGTCCCCGGCATATTGTGACACAATCAAGACAATCCAAGAGACAAGAGGAAGGAGACAAGGAAAGTGCTCCCCCAAGCAGAGTGGATGAACGAATTCATTTGCATCCATGCGGCACCAGAAGGTAATGGCTGATGCCACCTTGCCACCACGAGGCAGCATTTGTTAGCTGTATCAATGGCCCAGGAAGGGCATTCAAAAGAGGTTGTCAAGGACGCTGGGACTGTCAATAGCACCATATTATATACACATACATACATGATACGAGGGCACTAAATCATCTCTCGATCATCAAAGTCTGCCTCTGTCGAACACAATTTTTAGAGGAAGTTAAAATTAGACCCCACAATATCGGGGGAACAAACACCCCCATGTCCTGAACAAGTTGGCAAAAAATTCATTTGGGGTGTTGATTCCCGACTTCTTGTTCCGTACTTATATCAGCAGTGAGACGTTAAAATTTGACCCGATTTTATGTTGCTCTTGGATGTTTCATTTTATTTGCAATCACCTAATTCAATATTTCGATGTAAAATCAATTCATGTTGCTTGAACTTTATTTTCATATATCTATGAGTTATGTCATTTCTATTTGGCTCGATCGACAGCAAAGTCTACTGTACAGGGGCAAAGCTGAAAAAGGGACAGGCGTTCTATTCTTCTGTAGTTATCTCTCAGCGCTTTCCGTAGCCTTGGAGTACGATTCAATGATGCCTCTTTGTTCGTCAAAGAGCTGGAGGATGTAATCATACAGTCTCAGGTCCAACTTGTTCCTTTTCGCGAGCGCGTTCCATGTAGCGCTTTCTTTCTTCACCTGTCAGTGGGAGGGGGGGGGGTTGATAGAGATGTGAGCACAAAGGGAATTCATCCACGTTCCAATAGTGGAGATAAAAATAGTCGAGTTCGCTCACCTGTGGGTGGGAATTCGATTTGTGCCGCTTGGCCCCCAAGGAGTCGTGGAAGAAGTGATCCATGCACTTCTTGTTCTCATCCGTCTCGATGATGCCCATGACTATGTTGAATCGCCGCACGCTCTCCTCCATCTGGTCCATCAACCCGACAATGAACCGCTTTTCGATGGTCCGCATCGCGACGCGCAGGTGGGCCTCAGTTGCCGTAGCGTTCGCCGCTATCCCCGCCATCTTCTTGACCATGTGATCGTTGTCAGTGTTGCGGACCTTGGCGTACTCCAGTATGTCTATGCGCTTCCACTGCGGACGGTACTGCTTCTCCCACTTGGCTTCTCGGAGGTAGTAGAACCGGCTCACCAATCGGTCTATCGGGTGGCGGAACAGGGCCATGACCCGTCCCTTGTGCGTCGCGTCGAACAAGTTCTCGACGGCGTAGGTCGGGTCGCTAGTGACGATCATGTCCACGACTCCGGACTCGACGAGGCCCAACTTCTTCGCGCGATCGATTCCCGCTCGGCTCGTGGTGTCGACGTTGACGTAGGAGGCCTTGGAGACGCCCGGCCACGGGCGGAAGGCGACGATCTCGTCTTCGTTGTGGTGCTCGAAGCGGGGGTCGACGCCCGCGCGGTTCGCGATGGTCTTGCCCATGCACTCGTAGATCGATTTGAGCGTCGTGCCCCCGCTCTGCGATGACGAAACGGGGCCAGCATAAATTATCAGCGCACATGAACAATAATGACGCGGCGCGATCGCAGAAAGAGGCATCGCTTCAGGATCGTTCTCACCTTGGGGACGTGCCAGAATACGACGACCTCCTTCTCCGGCTCGGGCGCCTTGTCCACGGGCCGGAGGCGACTCCTCGCCCACGGGAACACCGATCGGGGGATCACGGCTCCGCCGCCGCCGTCTTGCTGGAGGGATCGTCGCAGGTGACCTCGAGGCGAATCAGAGGGCGGCCATTCGAGGAGGTAGAACAGGTCCGCGAGGGAGGAGAGGGCGCAGCAGACGACGAGGATGGCGGCGACCGCTCGGGTGGCTTTGCCGGTCGTCGTCGTCGTCATGGTCGATCGGGTATTATGAGCGGAGTCGACCGCCGACCCCCCGATTCGCCGATATCGTACCGCGAAGTATCGTACTGTCTGTTTGCTATGAAAAGTGTACTTTGAAAATGGGCGCGCTTATAACTCCGCTTCTACCGGGATTTTTTTACCCGTTC
>JALLPA010001405.1:0-10938 GCA_036939895.1 Thalassiosira exigua | reverse complement strand
CTCGAGGATGGTTACAAATATCCTCGAGGACGTTTGGGCGATCAGCGATAATTTTATTCTCATTTAGCGATGTCTGAAAAAATATTTTCTCCCAAATAATCATTTTTACTATTTTAATCTTATCGCCAAAATTATTATGTTTTCGCCATATCGCCAAAACCCCGGTTCTAACACGCAAAAAAGTGGCCTTATCGAACTGGCCTTATCTCTCTCTCAAGCGTCGATGTACCGTACGATCAAAATAAGACAACTAAGACCCAATTTGGGTCTAAGGAGACGAGGTTCTCATGCACCCCTACCTGTACCTAGGTTCCTACCCTCGAGGTGGATAAATTTCCAAGGAAAGGCTCATTCACGGGAGGGAGGGGACACAAGTGTTTGTCTACGTAAATAATACGGAGGGGGGTGTCGTGTAATCCTAGGGAAGGGATGAGATTGTCAAGGAGGGTATGGTTTGTTTGTGCAACATACCTATGAAACCTTCACAGCTAGCTCTAGCCTGCCACAGTCGTACAGCTCTTCCAGCAAGCAAGGTCCATCCAGGCCGATTATTTCACACGTGCTGCATCTCACGTGTCACGTCAGTGACGTCTCTCGACATGATCACTGTTTGAACCAAGAACCAAGCGAAGTCAACAACGACAAGAGACACACCTATTCTGCCTTGCGCTATAATCATACTTATCACTCATTATCTTGACTGTCATCATCATCATCATCACCATATCCATGACCCGGAAGTTTGAGTCGGACGATGCTGAAGAAGATGGGCTCGTTCCAATTCCGCCCGGGAAGAAGGCAAGGATCTCCGACAACGTGAAGTCCCCAGCGCTGGAGGAGGTGGGCGCGGCCGCAGCCACAAACCTATCCGAGGAAGAGGGCCAAGGCATCGGCAAGGCTCGCGATAATCCGCCGAATCCCCCCGTGCGGGAGACTTTCCCCCAGCAGCTCATGCGCTTCCTGTAGCGGGAGGATCAGGAAGGCGTCGGGGCCCGCCTCCCGGACACCGGGAAGCGGGTGCTGGAGTGGCTCCCGAGCGGGGACTCCTTCGTCATCCGTGACCGGGCCGCTTTGGAGCGGGACGTGCTCCCGCGCTACTTCAACACTCGGTGCAAGTACATGAGCTTCGTGCGGAAGCTCTACCGGTGAGTTTTCTCGAGGGCCTCCGTTCGTCCTCTCGGTTTGCTTGAGCCATCGACCCACCCGATTCTCATCTACGATGACTGGACCCTCCTAACAAAAACCAGGTGGGGCTTCCGCCAGGTCGAGAAGAACGTCCCGGGCGTCAAGATTTTCACCCACGCCGACTTCCGCCGAGGAGAGTACGGGCGGTGCCGCGCCATGCGCTCGGGCGTCACGAAGCCGACCGCGCGGCAGCAGGCCGCGCCCGACCCCGCGGCCGTCCTCGCCGCCGCCTCCGGACAGGTCCCGCAGCAGCAGGCCGGGTTTGCGGACGAGCTGGCGCTGCGGACCCTCGCGGCGCAGTACGGGATGGACCCCGCCTTCCTCCGCCGGGCTTTGGTTTCGGCGCAGCAGCAGCAGCAGCAGCAGCAGCAGCTGATGGCGTTGGGCAACGCGTTCTCCCCGTTCGCTCAAGGGGGCGGTGCGATTCCAGGCATGAGCTTCAACGGCAACAACCTCATGGGAATGGGAGGCATCGGGGACTCCTTCTCGTCGGGACAGCTCTCCTCGAATCCGGCTGCGATGTTCGGCAACTTCTCTCAAGGTCAAGGCAACGACGCGATGGCGCCCCTGCTCGGTTCCGCGAACGTCCTCGAGGCCCAGGGCCGCCTCGACCGCATCGAGCAGCAGAGGGGGGCACCAAACGCGTACAACGCAGGGCCGGGCGGGAGCGTCGCAGGGAGCGCCGCGAAACTGGGAGGCTCGTAGCCCCCGTTGCCCGGCGCAGCTCTCGACGGCGGCAGCACCGGCGCGATGGACGTCGGGATCGCGTCCCAACTCATGCGGCAGAATCCCGGGTTGGAACCGTGGAAGGCGCTCGAATTGGCGGGACGATTCGACAAGGTACCTCGGTCTCCTTTGGGCTTTACATGATTTGATTCGGGAACTTGTGGGAGTTCACCCCACCCCCCACAACACCCTGTTTTGCTCGAGTTGTTGGAACGGACACATCTAGGAACGAAAATAACCTTTGATATATGTTGATTTTCAATGCTGCTACATTGATCATTGGGCTTAGTTTGATTAGAATGCCTAAGTTATTGAATGAAAACATTATAAATACCCACGCCCCCCCAGTCGCCGAGCCGGGTCGTCCTCTTGGCAAACGTGGCGTTGCAGGAGGGCTCGTCTCATTGCCCGAGCAACATAAACAATGAGGTTCAGACCGTTCAGAAGCAGCTGCAGCTTCCCAGCCCCAAACCGTCATCAGGGGGAAGGACATGATCTTCACTACCTTCGCATCGAAGACCTTCCACCAAGAAGCGGCGAGCGCGAGCCATTCCGTCAGTAAGTAACAAGAAGTTACCACGAGACACAGATGTTGCCTAAAGCTCTTCGGAGATTTGTTGCTATGACTATGACTGATATCTTGACTCGCCAACTTTCATCTTCATGGAAAACAGTTGCCACAATATGGTGCCCGTCGGTGTGAGATGCGCGTGGGTGCTGTTGAAGAGTCACATGGCCTTTCACACCTGGCCTCAAGGTGAGCTGAAATGCTCTGCATGAACATTCGATTATTGTTTGCTTCGGCTTACTAGAGTCGGATGCCACGGGGGTACTAAGACACTCCGGACACCAAAGATGTATCCAGAGATGGATACCCGCCCGGTCATTACACGACAACAAACATCCCGGTAGACAACCTGACACCCGGCATGCAACAATATTTGACCGGCTAGCAGCTGACCTACAGTTTGACCTCATGGCTAGCAGACCAGCTGAAGTAGATCTTGACTTGGTTACCTTCGAGGAGAAAGCGCGATAGAACGACGTCGTTGAGGCATCGTACGCGATGATGAATATCGACGCCGCGGCCAAGGGAGAAGACACATGACATAGAGTAGGTACTGTGCCCCGATAAAACACCGACTGGAAAATTAGTGCAATTACTACACACGCAATCTATTCTTTTATATGAGTATGCCTTTCTACAAATCGCACTCTAGGATCCTGAATATATATTAATGAATTCAGCCCCAGGAGCAAGGTACGAGTTGGTACGAGCTAAATTGTTGGCCAACGCAGGCGCAGTGGATCACGACCAAGCTCTACCTCGATCATCGCGTCTACTTGCGCACGAGCTCGAGACTGGTTTTGATCTTGTGTGGACCAGCCACATACTGAACACGTCCTAAGTTTTGGACTCGCTACGTATGCTAGATAATTTGTTAAGTAAACATAGCTCCCCGACGACTAACCTTTGTGCACGATTTTTGGCGGCAAGAGCTCTGAACTACTTGATCCCACCTTTATGGCCCCAATCCTCACAAAATGTAGATTAGGGTCATCCCCTCGGCTGCACTCAATTGTTGGGTATATATCACGCTAACAATGCACAAAGGTCAGCCATTACAATGTTAGCTTACTCTGAAAATAAGCAAAACATTACCGCCCGAGTTTCAACTGTACCTATCGTAGCGAGAGAGTAACGCCCCATCATCATCGAGAGAGTAGGTAGGTAGGTACAGATCGTACCCACCCACCAACCCACCATGGCGCCCCCAGGCTTCCGTCGCTTCGGCGGCTGTCATGGCGGCGGTGAAGGTACCATGAAGCCGCCGAGCAGGGAATCTCTTCTATGGTAGGTCCGTGATAAGTTCCCCGAAGCGATTTGCATGGCATTATGTTCCGCCCCAATCCCCCTGAAACGAAAATAGAACTCAGGGAATTCAAATTTTTTTGTTGTCAGTCGAAGACCATGGCAGCTATGGGTGGTGATTAACCATATTAGCACCATGGTGGCCGATTTCATAGAATCGTGTCATAGTCCTTCCAGGGGTCATGGGAGGATCCCTGATCAAGGTTCTGGGTCGGGGGCCTCCGTGTCGTGTCCCGTTCCTGAGATATGGCCATTTTCATTTTATTAGGGGGTAGTTAGTAAATTAGGCCAATTTTGCACTCCCGCCGACCTAAGGCGCCGTCAACCCCAAGTTTTCGTTCCCTTGAGCGCCGGCGGGGTCGACGGGAAGCACCCCGAAGGATCCCGCACGGTTTCCGCGCGATGGGTCCCGCACGGTGCCCGTTGAGGGGCATTCATTGTTCATTCCCGCGGACCCCTCTTTAGGGCGCGCACGAGCTTCGTGAATAATTTTTTTCGTCGAAAAATGGCAAAATAAATGATTTCATTCCCGCCGGCCACCCCCCCCCCCCATCACAATCTTGACTTCTACGTGAGGTTGACCACAAAAACAGTTACTTGTTGAACGTTGCTGACGAGAAAGACGACGCTGTTGAGTATTCCAGGTTTGAACTCCCCATCAAGGTCTACTTTGTAATCTTCCTCCAGAAACTCTTTAGCAGCGTTGGTGGCCAACATGAGGGGCATGCCATACTGGCTGACGCTGCCATGCTGTTGGACGGCGCCATGTATTCAAGGACACAGGTACGGCAGTAGGCTGCACCACAGCAAGATTCAAGGACTCTCTCCGTCGAACTTTTGGTCTGTGTGTACAGAGCTGAATAGAGAGGGCACCAGACTTGCACTCAAATAGTCAAAACCCGACAAACAAAAGCATCGTATTGTCTGTGCGTTGTCGTGCGGCCTTCAACCTTTGATCTTCAATCTGTCTCATCGCCGATTCCGCACATTCTCGGGCTCAGAATCAAGCGCTCTGGATCATGCAGGATTGGGTTGCGAATCGGCGCCGAAGATGAAGTTGGGCTCTGAGTGGTGACGACTTCTTGGCCTTGACTGTGCAAGGCGAAGAAGCTGAGTGCATCCCTGACCTACTCCTTCTGCAGCGCAGCGAGGGCGTACCCCACACCCCCTGCGAGGGTTAGGGTGTAACCCAGGGCCGCGGGGCCGAACAGCCCGGCGCTCCCTGTTCCCCCACCCCCAAGGAGGGCCGACCCGGCAGCGACCGTGGCGATGCTTCGAACGTTCCCCAGCAGGCTCGTCGCCACCGGGGACGTCCTTCGCACCAGGACGAACGTCAGCACAGCCAGGCCGAGCGACATGGCCGACCCCGCGGCGAGGCGGGACGTTGCAACAGTGGGATCGTCGGTGACGTAGGCCGCAAAGGCCGAGAGCTCCCCCGCCCCCATAGAGTCCCCCCGGAGGAGGTACGCCCCCAGCATTGCCACCTGTTGGCAGCTCAGGAAGAACAACAGGGACAGCGGGTTCAGCTGGGTCCGGTCTTGGACCCCTTCTTCTTCCTCGTCGCGGTGCATCAGGGCGCTGCTCAGCACCAGCCCCATCCCCGAGAAGGCGCTCGCCCCCAGCGCGAAACCCGCCCCCCGCATAACAAGCCGGGGGTCGTCGGCGCCTCCCGCCTCGGCGTACACTGCCCTCGCTGCCCCAACACCGATGAGCCCCAGGGCCATGGTCCGGCCGCAGGAATGCGCCCCGTTGCCGGAGGCGAAGGACGCGAATGCCACGAATATAGGTCCGCACATGAGGCACACCTTGGTAAGGGGTACGATGGAAAGAACCATGAGCAAAAGTTCCCTCTTGGCTAAGCCAGCCTCTCCATGGAGAGGAGAAATATATTGTTGAATAAACTATCCACGGAACAGTTCCTTCGTGTAAAGGCTGTAATCCATGCTCAGCGATCATCCTCCACAACCTTAGAAGCGGTTTGAGAGATGGATCGTAGCACTTCGATGGTCTCAAAAAAAGGAGCATCCTATATTCAAGACTTCCTCTTTTTCCTTGCCAACTCGGTCACTTCCTTTCGAAACAACAATTCACTATCTGCCGCCGAGCGCTCCTGACCAACGCGCAAAGGCCAACTCCGCGGCAGGTTGCCACATGCGACCAAGTTATTGTAGCCCAACTGGCTGGAAAGTCAACCCCCCAAATCAATCTGGTGAGGCAGCGCACACGGGCAAAACCGAGTCTGAACCGCCCCTTTGAGGATTCCTGATCGAAACGATCGATTGTTCCACAACGTGCTTCTACCTCTTTTGGAAAGAAATCCGAGGCCAAAATTTGACGTTTCGCCAGCCGGGGCCACACCAAACGACGCACCTTGAACAACGGCAAGGGCACGTCTCCCAGAGCCCGATTCGCCAATGCGGCCGATACCGACTGCGCCAGCGCCACGAGGGCCAGGGGGGCCCAGTGCCGTCGGAGCGCCCGCATCGACGGCCATTCCGCTGGCGGCGCAACTGCCTTTCTCCCGCCCTTCCCCTCTCGACCTGCGAGTCCCGTGATCCAAATGAGCGCCAAGGAGGCCCCGGCGTTCGTCAACTTTTGCACCAGGGCGTAGCACGTGGGAAAGTCGAAGCCCGGGACGTCCCTCAGCAAGTGGGAATCGTACAAACTCAGCGCCACACCAATCGTCAGGTCCGCGAGCATCAAGAGGGGTACGACGATCGCGGGCAACGTCGATCGGAGGCGGGCTCGGCTTCTACGTCGACAGCGACGCGCCCGCATCGCTAAGGTCGCCGTGCCGCGGTCGCCGCCGCGCGCGTCGTCGAAGCCGTCGGCCTCCTCGATCCACAGCGTCCCCGCCTCGTCGTCGTCGTCGTCGAAGCCGCCCTCCCCTTCCTCGGGGATGTCGGACATGAACCCCCCCTCGAGGAAGCGGGCGTAGCTCCCGAGGCGGCGGTAGCCCGATTGTCGCCGCCGGCCTCCCGGTCCCCGAACGCCGCCGCCGTCGCATGCGTTGTCGACGAAGTCGTTGTCGTCGGAGCCGTCGGGGAGCGAACCGTCCGATCCGGAAAAATACAGCTGTCCCAGCTCGGATCCGCAGCACGTCGTGCCGAGCCGGTGGGACGAGTCCAATCGGCGGAGGGAGACGCCCACGGAGGCGAGGAGGGACGATCGTCTGCGGAGGGGGGGTGCAGGGGACGCCGCGGCGTCGACAGAAGCAGAAGAAGACGACGAGGTCCGACGATCGGGAAGGCGGCTCCCGACAACACGACCGAGGGAGGAGGACGACGAGGCGATGGAGACGGTGGAGAGGGACGAGGACGAGGAGACGGAGGAACCGGAGGAGGGGAGACGGCGGAGGTCGTCGTCGTCGCGTCGGCGGAGGGCGCGGCCGAGGTTCCCGCCCGACCCCGACGCCGCCGAGGACGGGACGCCGGCCGCGGTTGCCATGGGCGCGGGGACCATGGACTGCGAGAAGAACCCACTGCCGCCGCCGCCGCCGCCGCGCCGTCCCACCCTGACGTCGACGTCGGGCCTAACTAGGTACTTGTGGAGCAAAATCGGGTGTAACTTTTACGAGAACGGGTGACATTGAAACGACTAGAAAATCTGACCCATGATACAGCTAAGACTTATCTAGCAGCAAAGGCCCACTAACAAGTAGTAGGCACGACGCATGGAGGGGCCCTGCATGGAGCCCTGTCGGCTGGTATAGTCCGGCGACACCCCCATCCGCCTAGGGTTGCAGCGCTCAGCGCAGGCTTATTCCTATCGATGGCAGGCGAGGCGAAGTCCCACGAGTCCACCTGCGGCCGACTGACTCAGGCTAAGGCGTGTAGCTCACGCGTCCCTGTGAAGATGGAAAGAAAAGGGGGGGCTCTGAGGGCATTTGTGAAGAAGCTGCGTTATGGATTGAGCGGCTACTCTCGTGCGAATTAGCTACTCGCTGAGGGTCGGCTGGGATGTCTCCAGTGGCGGCTGTTGTTTTGTATCAGGTGCAACGATGGCAGATTGCCTAGCACGATCGACACTTTGAATGCCAGATGGAATCTTTTGAGACCAGATGACCGGTTATGCGCAAAAAGAGGCAGTGCAACAGCTTGAAGCTCACACGCTGAAAGAGCCTCTGAGCTAACTCCCCATCGCATGTTCCTGGATGAACTAAAACTCCAACCGTGAGCTGAGATAGCCCGAGGGCAGACTCGCCATGGCTGGAATGTTCCAAGACGAACTCAAACTCCTTTGGTTCTTGCGTCTTCCAACACAAAACCATGATGTGCAGAGGCTGCGACCCGCAATCGAAACGTTCTGGGAAGAACTAAAACATCTAGACTGTTTCACCCGCGTGCGAATCTCTTACAGTCTTGTTCCCCTACGAACTAAAACTGTCAATGGCGTTTCACCGCATCGGATTGACTGGATTACGAACGACCAAGCGGGCCCAGATTGTCAACTGTTGGCAGGTTCCGCGATGAACTAAAACTAACCCAGTGTATAGCTTGGGTGGCACTTCGATCGAAGTTGGCTCGCCCTCCCTTCGCAGCAGCACTCTTCGTGGAGCTCCCTTTCTGTCAGCACATTTGCATATGCGTGTTGGCTAGTGGCCACTGCAGGATAGTATTGCAGTGGTAAGGGCAATGGGTATCTGGTCAAACATATGACAATCATAAGCCCTAAGTGCAATAGAAATAGGATTTCCTTTTCTGATTTCGAGTTGAACTTATATCATTTCTACAGGGTGTTGTTCATGGTCTTTGACTGCGTCACACGAAGGTGCGATGCCACACACAGCTGGGAAACAAATATCTTTACCTTGACAGCACCTGATCAGTGCTTCTTGGTTGTTAACATCTGCTCCTTAACTCATGAAGCGCTGTCGGCCAACATTCGGTTCCCTTGTTGGGCTGGGCAGCACTGAGGAGAAGTGGGGACGTGCCACTTCATTCCTCCTCGGAAGGTTCCCCAGAACCTATGTCACAAACGGAATACTGGGTACTAGTTCGATTTTTGACGCTGGACAAGAAGCTCTATCGAGTGGCTTGGACTTCTCGCCTTCAAGTAGCAAGAGAGTGTAAAGCTGTCAAGCTTTCCTTCTCTTGTAAAGCTCGAGGTATCCTGAATGGCGTGGGGCATTACGCCGCCATGAGATCTACCTTTGTGTCGCGGTATCCAGGTGAATCCTTTCACCTCAACAAGGTCTTTCAAACGGATAGCCGTGCTCGCAACAAGCTACAACAAGTTCCTTCAATCTCTACTTGGAAGCTTTCTGAACTCGTTGGAATCAAACAAAAGGATAGGCATCGCCATAAGTTCGCATGACAATACAAAGGGTCGGCCTGATCCGCAACTCCAAGATGGCATTTCACAAGCTGCGCGTTATGAACTGTAATTGATGTGTGCCGGGAAGCAGGAGTCATCCCATAGCTCATGAGTCAAAGAGTCTCAGCGATCAAGTGTGGTTGAGTTGAGAGCGCGCTAAAGGTGCTATCATGTACTGCGCCCAAGACAATATCTCAAGATGACGAAACCTGCACCTTGTAGATAAATCTATCATGGGGTGACGAACAATGGTACAGGAGAGTCAGAGTTAGCTGACAAACCTCCCATTGTACCTGGGTTGCGAGGTACCTTCTGTGCCCATCATAGTTTTCATTTGCTGCACTTGATCTACTCTGTTTTAACGGAAAAGTTTCCAAAGAAGGAATGATGCGGGCACCCTGCTTTATTCAGGGGAGCGTGTTTTTCTGTGTCGGGCGACAACACAATAGACTGTCGTACGACTACCATTCCCAAGATTTGCCAAGTCACTTTAGGGCAATCTAATTTGCCGTGGCACTGTGAGGCATTCATATTGCATTGAGGGGAGAGAATGTGACTAGGAAATATTTGTATTGCCTGTCTCTTTATGGATTTGGGATTACGAGCTTTGCCCAAGCAGTACATGACTTGCTCTGGGTAGCAAGGACAGTGCAAAATGCCCAAGAGTGTAGCCTTGCCAGCTTGGTGAATGCCAAGGTTGGGTGGAAGGCGCAGTTGCCATGCTCACAACTCCTTTGACCTCAGCTTGTACGAAGCCAAGAAGGTTTACCAGATGAAACTGATAGCCAAACCAGGCTAGAGTGTTGATACGAGCACGATAGCGCGAGTGCAATTACAGTCACGAGTATGGACGTGCCAATACACCATTACGAGCTTGGGTACTTATGACTCTGAGAATGTGCTGCTGAAAAGTAAGCTGCTGAGAGATCTTCTGAGTTGCTCACATGAGGGAAGTGCAGCGACTACGATCGCGAGCATGGACTCGAAAGGCACATGCCAAGTGCAGCTACTGGGTTGGCTGTGTGAAGCTAGGCGGTGACTACGATCTCCTGCCGAGTATACTTTACCCAAGATCAGTCCATACAATTCTGGGCAGAGACTACGATCCACATGCGAATGGCAGTACAGTTTGTGCTCACAAGGCCAAGACATTGGAGGATGCCATCTCACGATGGGCAAGAGTCTGCTGGCCGATAGGGGAGTTAGAGCAAACAGAGAGCTCCTCTCAAGTCAATACGAGACATGATGCGTGGGATTACATATCCTACAGGACGATTATGTTGTGGCACAAGCCAGCACAAAATATGCAGTCCTACGAGAGCTGCTCAAGCAGATGCTCACTGACACACCTTGCGGAGTTGACTTTTAGCGAAACTTGAACTCTGGAAGTCCCTGACCTACGTGCAGGGTGAATCCCTCAAGTTGTGTATATGAGCTGCGTACGTGCAGCAAATGCCTTTGCTTTGGCTCACTTGAGCCTATTACAAGCAGGTAGATGATAGTGCATGCAAGGATAGGGACAAGGTACAGGTACATCGTGCTGCGATTCGTCCGTGCCTTCAATAGTCTCAGAGATTGCCTGGCATACGAGCAGGGCGATATTTCCAAAGCTGTGCACGGGCTGTGCACGGGCAGTAATAGTGCTTGATGGCTACACAAGCAGGCAGGCGAGGACGGCATGGGTGCAACGCTTCCTTCGAATGAATCTCACTGTCTTTAATGTGTGTTTACCAACAAGTAGCGCTGCGACGCTGCAAGATACTGGCCTGGGTACGCCCGATGTTACCGACGAAGGAGAGGACTAGGAAGTCCTGTGTTGGCAGCGATTGCATCGCTCC
>JALLPA010001404.1:0-10957 GCA_036939895.1 Thalassiosira exigua | reverse complement strand
TACAGCCTAACCCAAGATCAACCATCTCTCACCTACCACATCTACAATCTTTGACGAAGATACTAGCTCAGCTCAGGTACAAGGCACCTCCATTCCATCTTTCTTCCATGGTGACTTCATTCTCTACGCCCTACCTTGAAAAGCGATGTCAAAACCGAGCCTACTTTTGGCTGCAGCATATGCACTCGCCTGGGTCTCAAGTCAGTCCGTATCCAACCTGGCAAGGTGATCTCTGGTATCAACCATGCTCAACGGATTAGAGAGTTGCAACCCTTTGACTTGCAGACCAGGCGGTTTAGATCCTCAGCTCAATCATCATTTGAGGACACTTACTATCATGGCTCCCTTTTGATCCGCAGGTAATTTGCTCTTCATAATATTCGAATTCGAAGTTCTCCCTCATTCATCACCGGGTACACAAGGACTGCAGGCATGACACAAGACTAGCTGAAGCAAATCGAGATATTGACACCTACAGCCACCGCTCAGAGATGTGTGAGGTTCAAGCATATGGCAGACTGAGAAGATCATAGGCACACCATCAACATCAGCATGGGGTACTCTAGTTCAGACACTCATGTTAGCTTACGGAGCTGTCAGAATTCTAGCACCTTGGAGCGTTTGGGATCTTGGTTCGTGGAGTTTCTTCTCGTTCGCAGTTAGACTCGGGATCACTCCTTGTCTTTGTTTTTTGGGTTGCTTAAGAGAGTCCCACTCTCTTCATCTGCTCTCTTGGGAAGGTCTGTCCGTTGCCGGTGAAACGTCATCCTTCTCTTCTCCACGTCCCTGATCTTGAAGATCTTGCTCCACTCGGTTCTTGCTTGGTAGAGAATAGATAATTCTCTAGATCACAAACCACACCTTGCCACTTTCAGTCTTTTCCGCTCTTTTCACGGCTCACCATGGCTTCCGCCGGAGCCGCAGCCTTTCCATCCTTTTCGAGACCCTCCGTCTCTTGTGCACGGTTGCACATCTGTGTACAACCTCCCCATCGAATAGTAAAACCGTATCATCTTCAACAAAATGTGGTACTTCCCAGTTAGACCCCCCTCTTCCCACACATTCCCACCCTCATCACAAACAAACCACTTGTTATCATCAGAAAATTCTCTTCTGTTATCATTTCGGTAAAAAGCTCTTTTTTACGTAGGATACAATCCTTCATACATTTTCTTGGTTCAGGATCTGTCACAGAAGCCACTCAATGATTTTTCTTTTTTAGGTTCTGGTAACCAGCAACAGGAAAGAAATTCTGACGCTTATGGGTGTTTTTCACCATCAAAATCCAAATTTTCAATCTTATTTTAGGATCCAGACTAAAATTCGTGACAGTTTGATTTGAATGCTGTGCACACTGTGCACTATTGGCACCCTGGTGTGTAGAATTCCCATGGTGGAATAGTAGACCTTTTCCCTCAGGAGAGCTGGCTGGGGAACGGGGGGAAGCCCTAACAAGACAACGAACAAAATTGGACCATGGCAGCCGTCCTTCGTCCTAGGACCCTCTTCCTCCTCAGGAAGCGCAATACCATGTAACAATAAGGTCCGCAATGTCTGCGTAAGGCCACCCCCGATGGCCGGGGCGTTGGTGCGGCCACAGCGCACGCTCTGCAGTCATATCTAGGTGAGGCATTGGACGAGCCAATCATGTGAGTTGGACGTCACTCGGCGGCTGTCCTTCGTCCTAGGGCACTCTTTCTCCTCAGGAAGCGCAGCGCCATGCAGCAAGGTCCGAAATGTCTTCGTGGAAGCCACCCCCGATCTGCTGCCTACTCTTTGCATTCACTCCCCACGCACCGCTGTCCCCGCTGATGCTGGTGCACTGCTGCCGCATGGCACCCCCGTCGTTTGGTGCTTGTCGTTCGTAGCCATCAACTGAGAGAGGGGCGTTTGCGGGACTCACCCTCGTCCGGCATGGCCACAGATGACGAGGAGGAATGCAAATTTCTGCGCCGTAATGGGTGCCGGTCGAGCACGAACAAGTCCGACCACTCTGCTCTCATGATCAGCCATGAGGAGGAGGAGTTATTGCTACCTAATTATTACTATCTGGGCAAAAGTATGTGACATCTTACGTACAGTAGGATTCAGTGGGTGAGAAAAATTGGGTTGTTCGATCCTACTCCCTCTGTACCGTTAAAAAACTTTCTTTGGGTTTTTTAGACCGATTATTGCGAGCTTTCAAATCAATAAAAACGTACCTTATACCGTTGGAATCATTTGGTTGAGACGCGTTTTATGATGCCAGCTGAGCATATCTTATTTACTGTCTTCAGTGTCCAATCAGATGAAAAAGCGGAAACCTGTCTAAATCTTCGAAGGATGCTGTCATTGGCGCAGATTTTGGCAGAGATATCGTTGCAAGGTCTAATTTTGTTAAGAAATTTAATACAAAAAAGGTTTAAATTTCATAGTGTTTTTTTAATATATGATATTTATCTTTCTTTTGCCTCTGATACATGGGGTGACGGTGTACCGATAATGTATGTAGGAATTAGTAAAGCACGACTTCGTGAAATGATATGTTTCATTGGTTTTGGTCTGTCCGTTGAAAAGAGAGATTTTAACAGTACAGAGGGAGTAAGGGTTTACCGCCCAAAAATCCAAGTTTTGTAGATGGTAAACTGTGTTAGAGAGTGGATATGTCAAGTTAGATACGAGCGGCGCACGATACAAAAATGCGAATGCGATCATTGAATCTTGCGAATCTCTGAGGTCACCGATACTCGACAAGAACAATCGGAGAAGGTCTATTTTACAGTTGTGCAGTTACATACTGTGTGCACTTGCGAACACTGCGACACAAGTCCAAACCATAATGTCTTATAATTTGCAATTCATATCCATCGACAAGTCATTATTTTACACGGTACATCAAGTAAATGACAACCAAACTCAAGAGATATCAAGGTTGAGACACGTCGGCTCTTACTATTTGGTGGTTATTCGTCACAAATTAGACCATCTAATTCACTTCTTAAAATAGAAAATAGGAGCTGTTCAACACACCACTGAAAACTCGCTTGACCTTAGTCGACACACTTGATTCCAGGGAAGTGCCCCACCCGACTTGGGTCACACAGCTTTGTCCGCCGTTCCTTGGCGCGATGATGGCCCCTAAATGGGATCCCACAAACATAGACGCCGGACGGCAAGCAATTGCTCATGCCATCATAGCTTTGGGGGACTTCCCCGCAAGATTTTGCCACTTTTCATCCTTGCTCGATTCCGTATAATCCGCAGTAACAGTCGTAGCCCACAAGTCTAATGGCCCCTCCTTTTCTTCCGGTTTACTTCAGGAGTGTGTGCTGAGGATACCAAGCTCTATTGTCCTTGGGTCGTAGATCATCGACTGCCACTAATCAACTCCTACCTATCAACAGACATAGGAACCGATATGAAACTGGAACCCGCCAGTTTCGTCACCCAGTATTGTTGTCATCACATTTTTTTTTGGGGGGGGGGGTCTCCCTTCCCCTCCTCCTTCTCCTTCACACACCTTGGGACAGGGCATGTAACTCACAAATGTGTCTCCCCTGTCCCTGCAGCCATCTGAAAAGGACATGTCCCACTAACAAGAGGGCAATGCCATGCTACCCAGCTGCTCGGAACCAATGCCGAGGGTCAGTATTGGTCAAATCCGCCCGCCCTATTGCTCACATTCCAGCTGGGGTTGTTTGATATGAATATGAGTGGCATCTGTCGACTCCCCCAGCCAGATAACAACCAAAGAAGACACTTGACAGGGCATCAGTCCCAAACTAGGCCATTTAGGCACCTCCAATTTTTGGAGCCAGAGGTAAGTCTCGCCCCCCCCCTCCCAACAAAGCCCCGCGATGCCTGCTGTCTGTCCTGCAGACGTCCCTTGCCCTCCTGTCCCTGGCTAAGCTGACCAAGCTTGCCTCCCTACACTCTGAGCATGCCGACGCAATCCTGAGGCAGTCGTCTCCGGCTGTGAATACTTGTCCCTTGACCCACCATGCTCTCTGTCTTCCATCTCACCATATTTCCATCAAACTACGAAACCAAAGAAGCGTATAGCATACATTTGCTGAGAATCTCAAGCTCAAGTTGCATCGGAGGAAGACTGAAAATCGATACTCCCGCCACAACTCTCGTGGCACCCAAGAATTTGTCAAGGATATAAATGATCTGTATGAATGCACAACTTGAGTGCAAAATATGGTTATATTGTGGTGGCGGTGCTTTCACCAACAGCCTAACCCAATTTGTCTACGGGGACAATGCCCCAGCCTGTTTCCTGCGTGTCACCTCCACTTTATGTGGCAGCCCAGAAAGGAAGGTCTTGTTTAGTGGACATTGCTCTAACAGGGGGGTACCAGATCAGATCAGGTCCCCTTCTGTTGACTTGTGACCTTGAGCACTTTGATCCTTTGGGATCTAGCAAAGGTGAGCAGTGTGGCTTAGACACTGCACCCACCTTGTCTTGACCTCACCAGTCTCTTTCTTTGGTGAAGGTGCAGGTCAGGAGACAAGGGATTGGGTCCACGTCTCCCCCTGTTACCCATTCCCCTCCGGAATTATTTCAACCAATCCGATCCCAATTTCCCCTCTGCTCAACAGTTGGTTTCCACCACCACCCTCCACCCCCCTTGGAGACGTTCCTAAACGTCTCCCCCAGCCAAGTATCTCTCTCTTTCCCCACGGTCCCTTTTGGGCTATTAGTGGCTTCATGCATTATGGGCACGCAGCTCGGCCGAGTGGCATCAACCCCACACACCCAATTCCCAGTGGCTCCTTGATCCACATGTCGTGTCCGCACCACAAACCCCCAAACTCTACGTCAGGAGAAACTCCCCCCGTTCCGTACTCCCCATGGAGAACACAGAGGATGGGAGATATGGTGTGACTCAAAAGATTAGGAGGGTCCGCACACGGGGCAGGACAAAAGAACCACGGGGGGGGGGGGGGGGCTCATCCACGAAGGATGCAGGCATATTACTCGGGGAAGACGGCAAATTTTATTGAAGCTAACATAGTGGGAGGCACTGAGAAGACCCCCCCCCCCATCACAGGAAGTCCCCCAACGACATGTTCATCAGTCAGCAGCCATGTCATGATCATGAAACGGTGAGATCTGGTGTCAAGCCCAGCCATGAAATCAGCGATGGGACCCCGCCTAAGTCCGGGAGGGGGAAAGAGGATGACCCCATCCACAAGCGCTGTAGCCGACAAGAGAAACAATGTGTCCACTAGCCCCAGGGAACACCTGCTGATCAAGCAGACCCTCCACCAGAAACCGGCTTGACCTTAGTCGACACACTTGCTTCTGGGGAAGTGTCGCGCCTTACTGGAGCCACACCGCTTCGTCTGTCGTTTCGTGGCGCACAGATGTGCCCCCCAACCCCAATGGAGCCTACAAACATAGACACCGAACAGCAAGCTATGGCTCGTGTCATCAAAGTCAAAGTGATCGTCCCCAATATTTTGCCACTTTTTCTCCTTGCTCGATCCCATGCAATTCGCAGTAACAGCCGTAACCCACACGCCTCACTTAACCACTTTCGTTAATGGTATCCTCCGCTGAGCATGACACATTGAGAGACAGCGGAGGCTGAAGCTGCCAGAAAAGGAGAAGTTAGTACGAAAGGTTTTATTTCCCCACTCTTGCACATTTTTGTCCATGCACTCACTGTACGCCTTCCTGTCATTCTTCTCTGACTTCCTCAGTAACGAGTAGACGGCTCCCCGGGAGCGAGGGTGACGAGGAGGCGGATCAAGATGAAGAAGGGATGTCGACTGAAAGGCGTCGGCTTGAGTGGAAACGGCCGGGGTGGCAAAGGTGGTCCCCCGACTTTCGACGCTGATGTGTGAGATTGCTGCCTCGTGAAGGGAGGCAAGGGCGCGGTAGGGGGCGACTTTGTTGTGAGACTGATCAAGAGTGAAAGCCCCTGCTCTTCTGGGTGAGTATTGTTTTCATTTGCCGTTCAACCTTTTTCAAAAATCGATGAACGGAACACCGTCACGTTGGATCAGCTTCGTGCAGGGACTGGGTGGTGTCATTTGTAAGCAGGGGAGACATGGATATCGGGGGATGGGATTGTGTGCAACACCTTGCGACACAGAACAGCTGGCGACAACATCATTCAGCACAGCAGCAGTTAACTTCGTTTTTCTTACTTCTTTTTTTACCAAAAAATGTTTCTCTAATTATTATTCTTCAGCACTGGCATCTAGGAATAAATCGTAGGTCGGCTTCAGTGGATTCAGCACTCAGAGGAGTCATCAGCTCTGACAGTGCAGTGGGTGGGATGCAACGAGGAGCGGGGGGCATCGTAAGCTGTGGCTGTCCTCTCTTTAGGGAGATACCTCCAGAGAAGTACTGCCAAACGAGGATAGGAGAAGGGGTGGTAGCAAAAAGAGTTGAATTTGGCTTGCTCGGTGGGGCAACATGGAGGAGGAAGTCAGAAACAATTATGTAAACAAAATAAAGAGCTAATTAGATACAACAGCAACTTGTAGATGTGTAGATTCAAAAATGGAAACACCGTTGCAACTAAATAATGCAAACATTGGTGCTGGCCAAATCCTGCTATCAGACTTTGGACTCTGCGTTCATACACTCAACGATCGCAATTTTTTGTGTCTGTATTGTTTTGGCTTTGTGCGTGTGCATGAATTCGGAGGTCACTTACCTGTTTAGAAATTCATACACCGGATTTACTGTATTTGGTGCCTCAAAATGGTTTACTGGTGCTATCTGCCAACTAAGGTCCATATCTCTCCTTTTGATACCACACATGCAATTCCACACCAACTTCAACCTAACCCAGGACACCATATGTGGCCACTGATCTGAGTTAAAATGGGCATGTCCTAACTGTTTACACTGCTCACTTTGCTCCCTTTCATGTTCAGCAAATGTTTTATAATATCACCTTCAATCCAAGACTGGGTCATCAGTGTGCATGATGTGCTCGCTGATCCCATTTGGACAGCACTACGATCAGAAATGGTGCAGCTATTCCTCCCAGCACCCTGGACTTCTTTGTGGACCCCCCTGGTACCGGATCAATGTGGTTTATAGTTTCCACAGTTAGTTAGGGCAGCTGTAGAAATTCATCACTGCATGAAACTTCAATCAGTATCTATTTTTTTCAGTGATTACATGTTCTTACTTAGCTAGATGCTAAACTTCCTGCTGGAAAATTGCACTGTACGGTTGGGTTCAAACGAGCCCCCCTTAGGGAAGGAGCACATCTCATGCTTCTCCCAACCAAATCTCTTCGTTTTTGTTTGCGTTGAGTCCTACAGTAAGTGAAGTGCTTAAAGCAAACTTGAAATGAAGGATTCTATTGGCGGAAGTCTGAAATATAAGCTAATTCTATGAGCGATGGTCTTTTCGGAAGAATTGGTTGGCAAGCTGGCAAGCTGGCAAGCGGAAAGTTGAAAACGCCAGCTCTTTTCTTCGTTTAAACAATTAAAAAAATAATTGATTCAAATGCAAAGCTAGAGCAACTCCAGACCCCACAGCATTGCCCCCTGCCGACGCGTCTGCTAAGTATATGGAAAATTCAGACTCAATCAAGCTTGTTGTAGTATTTATCGGATGAGCTTGCAATTTGATGTGGCAAAAAATCTTGCTGTCCGAAGTAGATAAAGCATACAGCAAACTGAAGATCATTCGACACAAATTGGATCAAGTGAGCCCTCTTGAATTGGATCAATAACCTTTGGCTGTGCATTGAAAGCTAATAAGCTTGAATAAAACCTTTCGAGCCATTCCGCAATGGCTCAAAGCCCATTATGATCCAATGTGTGACAAAAGATCTGCCATTTGTAGTATCAAGATAGGTTGATGGTTGTTATTCGATTTGTTCAAAGATTTTGACAGCATGGTAAAACTGACCTAATTATTTGTCAGCACCACTTCTTGACTGAGTTGACTATTCACATCCCACTGCTCATTCACGTCGTCCTCTGTGCTGCTCGCCCCTGACCCTTTTACACCCCCTCCTACTGCCTCAGGGATAAGCGCTTCACCTTTCTTTACCAGCCCCCCTCTGCCACTGCCGCTGCCACTTCCTCCTCCTAACCCAAGCCCCTCATTTTCCATCTCCCTGCTGCATGCTCCTCCAGCTCCTATGTTTGTTTCCCCTTTCGTCTCCATGCCGGACATCGACGGTAATGGGGCAGCAGCGGTGCCTATGTCAAAGGCAATGTAGGCCTCAGACAAGGAAGGGGTCTCGGCCTTCGATGCATCGTCCACTGCTGATTCAGAGTCGTCGTCCATTTTGTTCCGGATTTTCTCTGATATCTTCCCCCAATCTGATGTCAGTAGAAATGTACTCAATATCAATGATGTGGCTATGTAGCCCACCACAACTGCAAACGTGAGTCCCTGAAGATCAATTCTCAACCAAATCGTGAAGGCTGCCCCAAGAGGAACAGTAATGAAAAATGAGCACCCAAGAGATACCAGGGTAGCGATGTTGTATCGCCCCTGGGCACCCAATAAAGTCCAGCATGTCATGCCCATATTCATGGTAACATTACCCATAGCAACTAATGGAAACAGTTCTGCCAGCATGCCTTGAATGGTCTCGTCTTGTGATAGCCACAGTGGTATGTATGGTGATAAGACAAGCAGTATGGTGCTCGCCAAAAGTGACATCATAAATGAGAAGAAAATCGATTTGTAGGCAGACATCTTTGCAAGCTCAGGTCGGCCCTTCCCCAATTGAAGCGCACAGCGAACTTCAGCAGCATCTCCAACAGCCTCGGTCCATGATTCAAACAGGTCCCATACTGGAATGCATGGGCAAGAAACAAGATGTGAGAATAAGGTTTGATGGGACGAGGGTCAGCAATCAGGGGTAGAAGGAGAACTCACTGAATGCAAGCATTGCCCACGTGGCCACTTCGGCGGGCCCTAATACTGCTGCGAATACTGTCAAAAGCTCCCACTCAGCATATGCCAGAAGACTTCCAACTGAAAGAGGCAATGCGACTTTGAACAAATTGTTCAGCACATCGTCATTTCTAAGTGAGTTTTTTTGGAATAAACCAGCCTTAAACTTTCTTAGCCAGCCACGCTTCAATGGAATCAATACAGTGATGAAGAAGAAAAAGACTTCACAAGCCAGCATGATAAGGCCCAAAGTGAAGAGGTCTGACCCGTGATGAAGGCAAGGATGAATGTTATTTGAAGGATAGATGAGTGGAAAGTCAATGAATGTCTGCACATACCAGCATCCGTACGAATGGCAAAATAGGCCACAAGAATTACACGAGATACTAATTCGAGGCAACCTGTCACCATAGCAAATACTTCTCGTTCCGTAACATCCAAGAAGTCACCAAATGCTTCTGTTAGTAAAGAATTCAATGGGACGAAAGTGAGATGTGAACAGTCTTGACAAAATACCAGACAAAGACTACTTGCACCCACCATACAGCCCTCCAATGATGTCAGATGCTATTTGAATGCAAACGAAATTATTTGCTTGAGCCGCAATTGCATCGTCGAATCCCAACAGGATCATGATTTCGCCAGTGAAGTAGTACCCCAAACATAGAAAAGGAAGATTGAACAATACATACACTATGCAAGATGCTTGCACATACTGTCCCAACAACTCATAATTGTCTGCACCATACGCCTGACTACCCAGTGAAGTTATTGCCTCCAACCACCCACCAAAGAAACTGGAACCTATGCCAGTGATGATGTCTACCTGAAAAAATGAGTAATTTGTTCAAGGTTACTGTTGAATAGCAGGACCAAATACGGGCAGCGTGAGATCATGCCTTACCATGGCATACACAATCGCAGAGTTTGTGTCCAAATACTGAGCGATTAAGCCAAGTATGGCTAGATCTGCAGCGCCGTCAACAATAGCATACAATGTGAACGGGACGGCAAGTTGAACGATTCGATGAGACTCGTTGTCCCACTTGACAATTGTCCAAAGAAAGAGACGCCAGTTGCGGAGGACATCTTTTAAGGTTGGGGGGGCTGTTGACTCGATAACTTCATTATCATTGTCCTGTGTTTTTTCCTCCAGATTTTTGTAACTTTCCTGCCCATAATTCAAGACTATTTCCACAGAACATTCCTCGGGGAAGCGATTTTCGCGTGCTTGCTCTCTTCTCTCGATGGCCTGCATAATCCGGTTGGCATGTTGTTTGCGTCGCATACCTCGCGTTCGCCATCGCTTGAAGCTGGTTGGCACATGCAATTCTTCGAAATCATCATAGTCGGAGGTTACGTCGCAATGGACGCAGGAGACACAGGCAGGATAAATTATATCTTCATATGTTTGGCATGGCCCACGGCAGAATCGAGATTGGTGAAGAATGTCATTTTGGTACAGAGCATACTCATTATCAACGGAATCTTCCTCGCTAGGAACATTCTGGTGCTGGTGCTGGCGCTTTCGTTCACGACATCTCGCTAAAATTGGCATGAGGATGAACGAACTTGCGCAAATTACCAGGGCGAGGAGGATGAGACTGTTTCCGGGATCGGTGGTCGAGGCGACGTAGTTGTCATAGAGTTTTTCGTCGTCGTCGTCCTCAATTTCAAAGGCGTCATCAACGCCAAGGGCTCGGTGCCAACTGGGCAACATCTTGATAATGGTCATGGGATGAAACATCGTGGAGAATGCTCATCGAAGTCACTCGGTCATACCTTCGCAACCTCTAAAGCACGTCTAAAGAGGGGTGATCTATGATGAGGCTGTGCACTTATCTGTATGTCATCGGAAGAGGTGTGGCTAAAAATAATGTTGCTGTTGATCGAGGTGTGTGTGCGGAGCATGCCCGATGCCCGCCCGCCGCCCGGGCCGAATCGAGCGTCGGGCGTTGGGGGTTGGGGTTGGGGCGCGCAGCGCGCGTGGGGGGCGTTGGGGCGGTGTGCGTTCTGAGTCGAGTTGTTGTTTGTATCGGCACTCGTGTAGAAAAAACATCGCTTGGATATCCTTCCAACAGGACT
>JALLPA010001403.1:0-10954 GCA_036939895.1 Thalassiosira exigua | reverse complement strand
GAATTAACTTTGTTTGCAAGTCACCTTTCCAAATCACCTTGACCATTGAATCCTAAAGGTTTATCAGATGGTTGCTTGACCAGTCTGATCTACAAATGCCACCCAAATGGGCAAATCAAACCAAACACATTTGGCATTTGGGACTTGATGAATGGGTTCTTTCGTTGTACCCGGTCGTGGGGTGATCCCACATGATCCCTGATGAATTTAGATGAACCAAACGAACAAACTAGTTGGATGCTGCCAAGGTACTTTGCCTTGAATTGCTCCTCGGCTTCACAATTGTCCTAATCCTGCCTCTGCTGATTGCCAGCTGCCTCTTCTTGAATGGCTTCATCTAAAAAGGCTCTTGTCGATTGTTTCGAATGAATCGCCAATCATCTCATGCCAGAAGCTGAACCGCCTGACCCTGGATCGGCAGAATATGAAAGATCAATCCAAAACGAAAACAAAAATCAAGCTGAAAAGTGCCATCATATTCCTTGGTTTCTTCTAACCTGGTTGATTCACATGCAACGTCCCTCAATGACAATGCCTTTTGGGAAGGATGAAGAAAAACTTGTGCTAGGATTTTTTTACATGAAAACAAAAATGAGAGCTTCGTGCTTGCGATGCTTGGAGTTGAAGAGGTGGTACCCTTTGGTATCAAAATCAACATCAGTGAAAACTTCGTTATGGCAGTTGAAGCTGGAACATTCGTACCTTCTCGTACCAAAAGAAATCAAAGTGAAAGTCTCATGCCGATGCTCTGGGCTGGAACAAACGGCACGGACTGTATCAAGCAGGATATCGACACAAAAGTTGCGTCTTTGTGGCCCAACCGGAGCAGTGTACGTGGAATGAAACGAAACTTAATCCTTCATGCTGCAGATCAAGGCAGGATATTCAACAGAATATGAGGCAGATTTTGCCAATAAAAAAGATAGCCCCCCTCTGGAGGGGCCTCAATGCTCGCGCAAAGTTAGCTCAACAAAACTTCCTTGAGACGAGCTGATCTTGCAGAAGAAACATATTCCTCAAGCCATGTTGGTTTTGCTGATAACGTAAACGGACGTGCCACAATACTCAAGTTATTGCTCAGGAGATTGTCTGCTTGTCCCCAACAGAGACGTGTGTCGACAATTGAATTCTTGCTCAAGAGGTCGCCCGCCAGGTCGCCCGCCTGTACACATCAGAATCCGCCGCACCCATTAACGTGCTTGGAAGCTTAAAATTATATGGGGTTCCTGCATGCTGAATCATGTAGGTCGTTGGAAAAAGGGTGATTTCGACGCAATTACACCACCGCCTCGAGAATCGTTTCCGATCGCACCATGCACAGCGCCAAAATTGCGTTGACATGAAGTTGATTTTGAACGTTCTACGATTTTAATCTTGAAATTTACGTAGCGTATTTTGTTCCCAATTTAGACCGGCACGTACGCGTTCCCGCTCAATTTTTTTCACGTGCATGACGCTCCGAACACTGTAGGCATCGCGTTGCAATATGCACCAAAAACAACTTGGCAGTATTCCTCTTAACCAACACGGGAGCTTACTTGGTCTTGCAAACTAAAGATGTGCCCCATCTCTTGCCTGCTAGCTTGAGAATCTGTTCGGTTCTAAAAAAAACGTGACTCTACCCATGGATTCCTTGGGTGCTACTGCCATTGCTGGATAGCTTGGATGACTGCTCATTCTTGTCCACTAAAGAGGTGCCGCAGCCCAATAACTTAGCTTGAATTGGATCCAGCCCAAGTGTCCATCCGGATTTTTGTAATATTAGCTACACTTACAAGCCTCTAGCATTGATGCAGACATTCCCTTATTATTTTCTCCTCACTTATATCCATGATGCTTCTTCTGGACGTTGATATATGCAGGAAATAGATGAAAACTAACATTATGCATTGCAAACATTCTGCAAAATTTTGTCTCCTTAAAGCTCATTTTGTTGGCAGACAGACTACCTCGTGAATACACAAGTGTGGATAGAGCCGCATACAGAAAAATCATACACTTGTAATGACTGACTATGACAATACAGCATTCATATCATCACCACCTTGACAGAAAAGAAGCACTTTAGTTTATACCTGCAGGTAGTATCAAAATAGCTGCTGAGATTGGTTGTCTTCACCAAAAGGTTTGTGGCAGAAAATTGTTTCTTCTCTTTCTGAAGGGCTTCAATTCAACTTCCTGCAAATTTGGGGTCTGTACCTATCTAAAGCTAGATATCAAATGTATTCTATGGTACATAGATCTTGACAAGTTAGCTAGTTTGATGTTGGATGTGTGTCTGAAGTGGCTGGGGCTCCAGTATAGTAGGTCAGGTACATTAGTTTGTCCTCAGGAGTGTGTAAAGCCTAGTTCATATGGCATATCCGACCAGATCAAAACAAACTGAAAGCACTTTTTGCGGGAATAAACATAGTCACTATTGGCAAGGTAAATGGTACTAGGACTGGATGTTATTCAAATATTTCACGAAGAATGAATAAACACACATGCTATCAAACATTGACTTGCCATTTGTCATCAGATATTTCCTCACCAAAGCAGATATTTATACCAGTATTTCATAGATTTGCAACTTCGTGGGCACCATTGAAATGTATTTGATCGTACAGCATACTTTCATGGACGAAATCTATCGAGAACACTAGATTTTTTTCGTGTTAACCAACCCACTTCCATGACATTACAAAGTTGGCCTACCTAGGATTGAACATTGGCTGCAACACCAGAACTTTTTATATGATAATGGCATCCACTTGCACAAAGTGAAGCCATCCCATGGCCTGGGGGACTGGGAATGATAGCTTTGGTTCGAGGCTTTGTGGCGCTGGAATGTGATCGACAATCAACGTGGTAGCAAGGCGTCACATCGATCGTGAAATTGTAGGTGCCTGGCATCTGCAACAGCCACCATTCCAGGCAATGTCAGTGCTGAATGGTTCCCAGGAAGTCTGATAAGAGAAATTCAGTGCTAGATGGGTGATACGGTCTATTGGCAGCCATTGATGGGTCAGGACCATCGCTAGTAGGGAGTAGGCCATGATTTATTCGACGCAGCGTCACTGCACAAACGACTGGTTGCCGTCTGCCGTAGTAGTACTCATTGGCCATTATTCTATCAAAAACCTGCTGTCAATAAATATCAGCTAGTTACTTAGCTAGTATTTAACACAGTAATAGAGAGATATACTGTTGGCTTTTGGGGGACAGAAAGTGCCAGACAACAACACCGGTGACAAGTGTTTGTTAATAGATATTTTAAGCCAAATTTTGTGGTCTTCGATCAGCTGAGGTCAATACCAAAAACAGAAGACAAGCAGGGCACTCATGGCTCCCTAACCCCCTATTGCCTTTTGTATACATATTTATACAATTACTATTTTTGGTGGTCCGTCAAAAAGTGCCAATTGTATACATGTGTATACAATTCAGCCGAAATAGGCCATACTTGACGCCCCTCGTTTGTGACTCCCCGCTGCTGCAACCATGAAACTGAGTTCATTCAGAGTGCAATTGGGGTCCAAAAAAGCCTGGTTTGGATATAGCAACTTATCTCTGGCGGCAATAGTGTGGCCTGCATAGGGGATGGTCTCGCCATGGTTGTTTGCTAGCAAATCGGAGTCTGTCGTTTGGAGGAAACATTAGCTCTTAGATGCAGCAAAGCTCAAACTTTGGCCTTTCTTCGACAATTGTGGATATGTATATATATATATATATGTATACGATCAGGTACCAGGGCCAGGGTTTGTGTAGGTTCTATCTCCTTATAGGTCAGGTACGCTATAGCGTACCTTACTTTTTCACACTAAGTGCCAATTTTCACCTAGAAGACTTCGTTTTCAGCACTTCTAGACATCACCAATCAAATCAGCGCTCTCGATTTACCCATACAGCACCCTCTCCCCATATTGTCACAATGAAATTTTTTGCACAAGCGCCATTTTCCGCCGTTGACATTTTTCCGGTGGAAAACCCAGTGTGCCTAACTCCACCATCAGTCCGAGCACGATAATGTCGGACCGGAGCCCTCCCGACGACCGCCCCCCAGCTGACGTTGTCGCCAATGTCGTCGAGGGTGACACGTTTGCCTCCTAGAATGCTGACGAGGCCACGATGGCGGTGGCGGTGGCGTGTCGCAACAACGACGGCGACGACATGAGCTGGAGGGCGCCACCGGAGGTTGCTCTGCCCGTGAACAAGCTGATATCGGCCTTCCCGCTGCCGCCACGACTCCGACGTGTCCCTAGACGTATTGGGTGGTCTAAGGAGCACGGGGAAGGCGGCATTAGTCGGGGGGGGATGAGCTGGAACGTCGGCGGCAGTGGTGGCGGTCGCGCAGGACAACACCCATCCGAGGGTGCCCCTGGGCCACAACGCCAGCGACGAAGCCGCCGAGCGTGGAGATCGGTAGTACCGATGCCTCCGTCGGCTCAGGTGTGTTTCTCGATGTGTCGGACGCGAGGGTGACGGCAGAGCCGAAGAGGATGTGCTGCAACCTCCAGCGGTTGGTACAGGATGCGACCAATTGGGGGGCTCCGGAGGCCAGTCACGAAGCCGGTGAGCGCAACAACCGTGACCGGTTGATGGCTCGGGCGCGTCCCTGGGCATATTCAACACGTCAGGGATCCCACAGAAGTCGGGGGGGAATGCAAAAGCAATCCATTGGATGATGCCGACGTACGGATGGGTGTACGGCCTTTCCACCTGTCACCTGACGTTGACAGTGATGATGGAGAGACAGTGAGCGCATAGGAGGACGAACTTGAGACAGAAACAGAAGGAAAGTGCGAATGAGAGAAGGGGGACGAAAGGGCGGAAGGCAAATGGCAGGGGTGGATGGCGAGTTAGAGGACGGAGGAGGGCGGATGCATGCCTTGTTAGATATTAGCCGGCTTCAGGTTAGATTTCTTGTGTGTCCCTGCCCGTGGTGCCGCGATGGACACATCACTCTGACCCTTGAACCTGCAAAGGCTGCCGATGACGACAACTGCCTTGGAGCTTGGCAGATGTTTTGCATTGTAAAACGTGTGGGTCAACATGTGCCTTCTGATATTTGTCCTACTGCCGAGCGTCCTGACACAAAAAATTACGACGTTATCAGTTTCAAATGAGAGTATTCATGTGTAATCCATGACATAAATTGATAGCCAACCCTTTCATTACACAGTAAATGGATTTTCTGTGAATTCAAATGGCATTTGGAGGCAATGGCATAACTTTTTAAAATTAGTTCTACGGAGATGCCAAAATTAGGGCAAAATTTCACCAGAAATTTTCAGCTTTCTGGACACCAGTCGCCCTCACATGCATCAATAGCGGCATATGAGGCAACAAATGATACCTAACAATATTTAGAAGTATAAGCATTTGCTAGATTTTTGAATTTGAGGCCAACACCATGTTCTGTAGGTGCTACAATGTAGCTATCGGATAGGCACTCTATAGAGTACGTAAGGTCTGACTTAGAAGGAGCTGAGGGCTTTAAACGTAAAGTTTTGACCTTGAAGTCTGCCACTTTTATGCAAGGTGGGGCCCACGTGGGCAGAGCCCACTATAGGCACAAAAATGCCCACTAAAACTGATTCTCTACTAAGGATGCGGTGAGCTGCGGTGAGCTCTGAGCTGCTCTGAGTCCACAGCCTCTTAGCGGTAGAAATTGGGTCCACCGTAACTATGGTATTAGAAATATTTCAGACCGGTAACTTTCGGACCATTTTGTATAATTTACGAGCGTGTATTTTTTAGTTAGAGTATTTCTAGGTAATACTGCTATTATTACACAAAAACATACGATACCAATTTTATGAGATTTTTTACTCCTCTGTTTCGCGATGCCAACTCCAATTGTAATCGAAAACCGGTGTATAGTGTGCTTTCCTGATGCATTGGGTCGTTGCCGCTATATCGGTGTTAGATTACAATTAGAGTTATCACAGTGAAAAATCCCGTCATTGGATACACCATTTTGCCTGTTTTTGTCTAATTCGTACTATGACAAGTACGGTAAAAAGATACTTTTGAGACAAAAAATATGGTTCCTTTTTCTGACCTTATGTCCCAAATCCTTTGATCTTGAGAGATTGTGAGCCTGAGGCGATGGGCGAACCGGTATTGTACCTACCCACCTATCTAGGTATGTGAGTGAGTGATCTATTTTAGGTTTTTTGGTTGCTCTTCTCTAGACGCAAATCGCCAGCCAAAGGAGGGCCGGCAGCGGTGGAAGAAATCGGTGATGGGTGCGCTAACGCGAGCTGGAGCAGATCCACGTGACCTCAGTTTGATATGCTGTGTCCAGTCGCACTGCGAGCTGCGAGCAACCGACCTGTTGTTGACGTACGCGCGAGGGTTGGATAATTGTCCACTTAGCGCGGCGAATATGGTCTGCCAAAAGAGTAACTACACCCAAACCGATCCGCTGTTCCGCCCAGACGCTAGAGCATGACTCCAAGTAGTTGTCGTATAAAATAAAAGCAGCTTGCATCTTACCTGCAATGTCATATCGCGAACCTCCCCTGCCTAAGTCGTGGTCCTTGACGGAGCTCGTTGTCTCCGGTCGAGCAGGTGAGGTGGAGAAGTGTGATGGATTTGGACGAGCTCACCGTCGCGGAGGGCGACGGTCGAGCTGGTGGGGACCGCGGACGAGCTTGCCAAGCTCGCCGTCGCAGAGGACGATGATGGAGGGCGATGTTGAGCCGGTGGCGCGGCCACGGAAAATGATGTTGTTGTTGTCGTTGGTCGGCCGGATACGAACGACGCCGTGTGCGCGTGTCTTCTTGTGATGTTACGGAGGAGCGTGCACGCGATGTATGTGCGTGTACAATATGGTTATCGTTGTCATTGTCATGGCCTTTGGTGGCAACCCAAACTTCGTTCGCTGGGGTGAGGACGCTGTTGGGGTTTTGGTCTGAGTAGGCGCAGTTGAGCATGGCGGTAGCCATGGGTTTGTGAGAGCGAAAAGGAGGAGGGGGGAGGGGGTCCATGCAGTAGAGAAATCGACTGAGACAGGGACCAAAAGCGCCGAATTGGTCGATGGCGCCAGGAATAAGGATGTGGTCCGTGTCCAGAAGCTCGCTGATGACGCGTTCTCCTGGGATAGTCTCGCCGGAGTCTTTGGCGACTCACTTCCCTCGATAAAACTTCTTATTCTTGTCCTCCGCAGATGCCCATCATGTTGGATTAGATTTTCAGCAGCCGCGAGGATGTGAGAAGAAGATTTTTGAAGGGGGGCGAGTGTGATATTGATGCCCATCGTGGGACATGGATGGCGGAAAGGGCCTTGCCGCCAGCCAGTGAGTTTGGGTAGAAAACTGAGGTCGTATGGTTGCATGCGTGGGGCAAAGGAGATAATGCACTCGACCTCGGTGTCGACGTTTTCGTGAAGGATCTTTTTGAAAGAAGGCTTCCAGCTGGCGATGATTTTCCGGTGCGCGCGTTATTTGATATGTTGCTGGCATTGGAAGAAATGGTCGCCCTGTGGATCGACAGTTGTGCCGCATGCACAGGTGATTGCGTCTGTGTAATCGAATAGGCTATAGGGGCACGGAGTTTTCTTCGTAGTGCTATTGTGAAAATAATGTTATGGAGGCGATGTGTGCGGTCGCCTAGCGAAGTGTTTATGAAACACAGGATGCCTGGTGTGGCCACGCGCACAGAGTGAAGTGGGTGTTTGAGGAGCTGTGAGAGGAGGGAGTGTGAAGCATGAGCGGCTGCAGATGTGCGAAAAGTGTTGTGACTTGTATGGAATATGACGTGATGGGTAGCGTCAGAAGGGGGGACGGAGGGTAGGTCAATGCGGGGGGCTAGGATGTCGATGTGGTGGCGGAAGAGCAACAGTTGTGGGATGTTTGACATACGCCAGAGTGGTGGAAAAGGTTGGAAAGGGATCGAGGAAGGACAATGGGTACAGTGGACTGCGACGAGGTGTACCCCCCTGGGGGGTACAAATTCCTAGCTAGGCTGACCCTGAGGGGGGTACAACTTGGAGAATCCCTCATGGTGTTTGCTAGCAGGGGGGTACAACTCCACAGGCTAGGCTGGGCTCGAGGGGGGGGGGGGGGGGGGTGTACACCTCGTCGCAGTCCACTGTAGCGTGTCATGGCCGAGGACAATGCCTTCTGTGCAATATCGGATGACTCAGGCAGTTCGTGCGATGAAATCAGGGACAATACAATGGGCTGCTCGAAGGCGTCCAAGGCCTCCGTCGGCGAGGCGCTCTTGAGCAATGTCAAGGCTGTGAGGTGGGAGGAGGGGGAGGTTGAGGAGATGAGTCAAGAACTATTGTTCAAGCTGATCAATGGCTCGAGTCGATGGGGAGTCCCATTGGTGCCACGTAGCGGAGGGGGTCGGAGTTGGTTTCGAGTGTCGCAATGCTGGGGAAAAGGCGAGGAATGCGTGAGATGGCACATTGTTTGAAAAGGCGTAGAGCGACAAGCTTAGAGGGGATGGAGGTGAGAAGTATTTTGGAATTGTGTGCGATAGAGTCAAGAAGTGTTTAAAGGAAGGTCGAGCAGAACTGGGGGGGAACCAATTGGGGCGCCAAGAATGCGGATATCATCTGTGATTTTAGCTGGGACGTATTGGGCAGTGCCGTCTGGGTTGGTCCTGACTTTTTCGACGGAGAAAGATTATATGGCGGTGAGGAGATCGTCAGCAACTGTGGGACTGTATCGTGGTCAGTTGCGTACTTTATCGAGAACCGATTTGTCCAGGCTGGAGGTGAGGATGCGTGTTTTCTGGACGTTGAGAATTGCACTCACGGGAGTGGCAAGGGCTTGACAAGTTTTGAGGAAGAAAAGGTGCTGTCGTGGTGTCGTCGACATACCCCAATATGTTGGTAATTCCACCTTGGCCGTTGTTGCCAGGGCGTTTTTTAACTAGTAGTCTGTATCGAGCGTGGCATCGGAGAGCAGTGTTGAGTTCGATGAGAACTTCTTGGAGTATGATGGCAGCCAGGATGGGGGAGAGGGGGTATCCTTGAGTGAAGCCTTCTTCGACAGGGATGAGGCGCCATTCTTGCTTGAGATCCTGCTCCTTGCGATGTTGGCGTGCCACCTAGTCAGTACATTGGTGGGTAGCGTGCTGGTGTGTGCAGTACCCATCTAAATGATGGATACGTACGAAGCTTGGGAAGGTACGGCTTGCTGGCGAGCGAGCGTAACCTATTTAGTTTCTGCGTTCTCGTTTCTTCACAGATAAAGAGAAGCAGGTTAGCCGTTTTGGCGACTGATCATCGACGGAGTGGGCGACGTCATAAGTCGGAGTGTGCTTACGTCACCTTCGAACATCGCATGCTCCTTCAGAGATAGGAGTAGTAGCGTTTGCAGCGCAAGCACGCTGATAGGATAATTCATTTTAGTTGTCACAATTCGTACACAACCCAAAATTGAAAGTCTTTTATCTACTAGATTATCTACGAGCTTGCCTTTCACCAAGGTAAAGCACTGTAATTATATTCATCCGACATTTGTCAAGCAAGCTACGCGACGATCAACAAGATTAGCTACTGTCCCCGCCGAAAACTCCAAGCTTCCCGCCGAAGATTGCCCTACAAGTCTCCAACAAGAAATCTCCTGTGAGAATCAAGTCTAAAGTAAGAAAATGGTCGATTTTGAAGACATCCTCGACGCGCAGCCTCGATGCAACTTGAGAGGGGCTACGACAAGCTTCCGGGCAAGGTTGTCGTCCAGAAAACTACAGGACGAGACACGCGCAAGCAGTACGTGACTCCGTTTGACGGCGGACACATCGGGATCTTGCTAGGCCCTCATCTCACCGAGTGGAAAACGGCACAGAAGGCCCTCAATTTTGCCAACGTGGACAAGTGGGACGCGTACGGAAGTTGCCTCGAAAAGGGGGAGCTCACGACCTACGAGAACCTCTGCAAGGAGCTGTACCCTACCGACGTAGACAAGACGCCGCCTTTGAGTTGATGATACCGCAACTCATCAGCCGACTTTTGGGATACGAATGAGCCCGAGATGTGATGTAGGGCTACCTCTCGTCAGGAGGGCGTTGGCCCAGCTACAAGGACGCGATGTCCACCGAACGCGAGCACCGCTCCCGTTTTGAGGAACTTCTCCATCTCTCGCTGCTGCTCCCCACCGGAGCTCAGACCGATCCAAGCGAAGCGTTGAAGAAGTTTTGGTACTACACTTTGCACTGCCACGGGCATCGGCACAAGTGGCGTTGTGCTGGGAACAAGCTCGCCACGTCGACATGGAACGACGTTCAGGCATTTTTCTCCCTCCAGCACGATCGGGACCGTCGCAGCGGCGTCCTCCACAAAGTGATTTTCAAGCAGCAGGAGGGTTGCAAGCGCCGCGAGACAAAGAACGAGAGGGACAGGTGTCAAGGCCAAGGCATGAAGCCAAGCGGCTACAAGACGAGTCATGGACCGCCTCTGCGGTTCCCAAGCTGTCAGCTCATCTACGACGAAGAGCCGCGTAGGTTTCGCCAAGGAAGCCGATCTCCGATGCCGTGGTACCCAAGCAAGGGGTACAATCGCAAGCAGCAGTGGCGCAATCAGGGGGACCATCACCCTCAGTACGAAGGCCGAGGAGGAAGCCGGCAGTACCGCCGTAGTGGCAACAAGTACCGTCGCCAGGACAACAAGAGCCGCCATCAGACCGCAAGCAGCCGACCGAGCAGTGTTGGGACAACGAGCATGTCCACTTTCAGGACGGCGAGCACGAGGAGTGCAACGATTACTCTCGCAATGACGAGGAGGCCTCGTACCAGGACGAGGAGGAGCCCAAGCACTCCGACGTCGATGACCATGACGATGACCTTGAGGAGAATTTCGCAGTCCACAAGGACGTGCGCGAGGAGGAGCGCAAGCCCTTGCTAGAGGCAGCGCAAGACCATTGATCATGATGCAAAGATCGTAGACTAAATAATGATTACTGCAAAACAGAGCGAATGCTACAATAGCTTTCGGATAAACGAATGCTATGAAATT
>JALLPA010001402.1:0-10955 GCA_036939895.1 Thalassiosira exigua | reverse complement strand
GACACTCCCCAGAACCTCTGGGTTGATTATGGCATGATTTGGCGAAATTGGCTAGGATGGTGACTACATGGTGAATCACCACCCGTAGCCGCGGCACCATTCATTCCACTTCTAGCATGAACATGTCTTGCGAAACAGCCCTCCGAAAATACATCGCCGCCTACAACGGTGAGAGGACGAACTTCTCTAAAGTGGAACACCTCTTCGACGCCCTCTACCACGAGGATTACACTTTTGCGTTCGAGAATGGGGTATCGATAGTCCGCGATTCTATGAAGCTTAATCACACAATCTATTTCAGCAAGGGGTCTAGGATTACCATCACTCAATGCAGGCGGTTAGGATCGGATCGCTTCGACGTCCAATTTCGCCTGAAGAACCGAGAGGAAGACAGGATACTCCACCTGGTGTACCACACCAAGGACGACAAGATTGTACGGGCCGATGCTGTTCAGACATTTTATGTTTCCCATAGAATAAGAATTCTATAAGTAGTGTGGCCAAGACAAGAAGCTCTAGACTAACTATTAGGCTGTCTCTTTCACAATCATATCTCGCTCCCCACACACTTAACTGATAAGACAGCATCTTCTACTGGGCGTGGGTGCAACTTCTTGTTCGGAATAAGGCATTCTTGTTGCTGTATTTTCTCGTCTATCCAAGCAAACAAACTAGTGATTACTAGCTGAGATTTAAAACATATTCTGTTCATCTGAAGATGAAATCTAATGCAAGATGCCCGCCAAGGTCATTGCAACTATCTTCATCCTCTATGATTCCCTTGGAAACTCATTGTACAGTAAGATCACGCACGGACGAAATCCTCGCACTGTCTCACAGGGCGTTCCGAACTTCGGGCTTCTTACCCGCGATCCGCCGCGAGCGCCGTACGCCGGGCGAGTCAATGTCGTGCGTCGCGTAGGAGCGAGGCGTTGCCGACCCGACGTCGGCGCGGGCCCTCGTTGGCCGACCCGGCGTTCGACCTCCGGCAACGTCAGGGGGGTATGACCCCTCGGAATTCTCACCGCCCTCCCGTTTCTCGTCGCTCCCCAACGCGCCCCTCCTCTCTACGCGCTCTCCCGCCTCCCCCTTGGCATTGAGCCCGCAATAAATGCCCCACCGACGATCCAAGTAGACCTCCGCAAAGGCAACAATCGACGCATTGAGAGGATAGCAATGCCACCCGTTGTGCCAGAAGACAAACCCCTCTGCGTTCAATGCCTCCTGAGCCCCCTGGCTCCGCAGGAAGCAAAATAACGCCCCGGCAACGGCCGCGACGTAAAATGCATACACCGCGGGCCGGGTGTACGGGCGCATGGTGGCAACTTTGATCATCTCCAGCGACAACATGAAACATGCCAAGATGCGATCGACCGTGTGCCATGTCGAGACGTTGGTCATGTGAACATAGTCCGCCAGGAACGAGCAAGGACTCTGCAACAGGATACACGCCCACGCAAACGCTCTGAACGGGAACCAGCGCTTTCGCTTCGGCTCGTCCTCGCCCTCCGCACGCCGTCCCTTGGCCCACGGGGGGCCGAGGCGGAGCATCACAAACCCGCCCCAGGCGAAGCTCCAGCAGAGCAGCCCGAAGTGCCAGGGCAGCTGGAGGGGGGGGACGGGCGTCCCCAGCTCCGGGTGGATGTAGGGCACAGTCATCAGTTCAGGATGGGCGCTTCCCCGCGCAATTATTGAAGATGAGGGCAGCGGTTGCGTCGTAAAATCCATATGGTGGGGAGGGTTCGGTTGGTCATAAGAACCACTCGCAAATCCGGTCCTATTTTGTGCGAAGTGCGCGGAAGTCCACGCGATCTTCGACATATTCTCCGAGTAAAAATCGTAGTGGTGCGAGTGGAGGTTGCTCGGCTCCTCGGCCCGGACGAACGCGTGACAGGGGTGCCGCTGGGCGTGAGGCCGGTCGTCCCCCGAATCGTTCCCCCCCCAGCCCCGATGCCGGCCAGTCACGGCTGCGCCGTCCGCTGTTCCATCTTCAAAAAGGTAGGAATATCCCGCCAAGCGCTCGGGGGGGATGTGGAAGTTGGTGCGGGACTTCGTGCCCCAGTCCCGCGCGACGCATCGGACCGTCGAGAGGACGGACCCGGGGACCTGCCCCCGATGGGGATTCGAGCCGTCCGGACCGACCGCCTCCCCCAAAGTTCCGGCGGGGGTCGGACGGGAGAACGCCAGCTCGAGGCACTCGTTGAGGTGCATGATTATGGGATGGCTCCGGGGGAAGGGGGCGGCGCTCGAGCCTCGAGAGAACTGGGCCCTCGCCGTTCGCCGTCGCCGTCGCCGTCGCCGTCGTCGGTCACCTCTTGCGTTCGCGGTCTTAGCCAGCCGCGGCCGCCGCCGAGGAATAACGGGACGAATCAAAAATGAGCGGCGCCGAGCCTTAGTCCCATCATGGTGCCATCAGTCCCAGGCGACTATGTCCCCTTGGCATCGTGCGTGTCCTCAACGGTTCACCATCATGGCATCGTCGTTCTTCGCGCCGTTGCTACCTATGAGAAGGTTGGCGTGATCATGGTGTGATCGGGTGTGATTGACCGTTACTTAAAACCAACGTGGTGACCAATGCCAATGACGACGAAATACGATGATTCAATTGTTTTGGAGGGTTTCGGCCTTTTACGAATGGTATTCGTTTATTTTGGGCCGGATTTGGAATGTTTTGGTGTGCTTTTGCACGTCAAGGCCAACCCCAATCTTCGGCGGCAAGTTCGAGCAAAAGAGATAACTTCTTCGTGTCGTACGTGCATTTGTACCATAGTTAATACTCCATGCTTACTCATTTATTCGGAGTCCTAATAAGTTTTAGCATGGGAACTGGTAATTAATTACGTTGGCGTCCGAAAGTGAGATTAACCTCATTTTTGGCAGCAAGTTCGAATCGAAATACTTGCTTCAACTTTCGTTTTCGGCATCGTATCGTATGATCCTTTGTACCATAGATAATAGGTAACTACTCACATTTTTACCACAACACTAACAATAGGAACCAGTATTGATTCATTTTACAATCATGTGTGTGGCGATGGTCCCGTATCCGTTCGCCTTGCTACATGCTTAGGAATTTTATGAATCCTGGTAACAGTGAGGAAAATCAACAGGGGAGTTAGTATATCAATCATGGATTCATATTTGACTGAGAAACCATCCCGCTTGACCGCCATTATTCAGCAAAATACGGACGAAAGTCAACGCCAAAAAAATCTGGGGCCACTTTTTCCTCCGAGCTCGTCAACTGGGCGATCATGGCAATGGAGTGTCTCTTCGTTCGTTCGCGCTCCTCTCTCCTCTCTCTTCAAGGACGCTTCATCCACTCTTTGCGCGGTGTCTTTTGAGCGAGACTTCGCATCGTGGTTCCCAACAAAAAGTCAGACGAGAGCTGACGAAGCGAGCGCCTCGGTGGCGAGTGAAGAGGAAAACTAGGTACCTACGTACCCTAAGAAGTAGATACGATACCTGGATACCCGTGGCCGACCGGGGCGGCATGCAGGATGAGCCGTGAGTTGGGAGGAAGAAGAAGTTTGCCAAGAGGTTGGAGCCCATCGTTGAGCAAGGCTCGTGATAAGCGGGTCGAGCCGCTGCGAGCCACTCAAGTGGGGTTTCGTAGATAGAAGATCGAGTTTGTTTGCTCTGCCTGCTGCGCCAGACGCTGCCTGAAGAATCAATTGATCCAAATAGTAATCGTGCAGTTATTTCACATGAAAGAGTACCTCTATCGTTATTATCAAGATTCAAAGGTGCCTTGTTCAGATTGTGTTTAACCTAGTTTGTAATTAAAAGAACCAATTGTAGACGTAGGATGTCGTGATCGTCATATTTATTATTACTTTACTATGTTCTCCCAGTCGAGCCATTATTTGGTGAAGCAATCAAAGCCTGTTCTATACAAAATCGGATCGAATACTTCCTCGTTTGCACGACGGGGCAGAGAACTTAGTGTACAGTGAGGACTACAGGGGTTGCGATTGCGCTCGCATCCTCTTAAGAACTTCCAAGGTGGAAGGTGCCCGTCCAGCTCGCGGGCCAGAAGGAGTCCTTGTTGGCGGTCGTAGTCCAAAGGGGGCTCGGCCTCGACGGCCCCGTCAGAGACGCGGAGGCGGGCGAGACCAGCCGGCCGCGACGCGAGGGCGACTCCGACTCCTTCGCCTCGTCCCCGCGGCTGCACTCGAGGAACAGCGGCGTCGAAGACCAGTCCCTCTCTCGATCTTGCCCGCTAGTCCGCTCGCCCTCGAGGAGTTCTCCTTGCGGAGGAGGCGAGTCGGACAGCATGTCCGGAGGGTCGAAGCTGCTCCCGTCCTCGCCACTGGAGTCGGAGTCGTCGCATATCGTCGTGGCCCGACCGATGGCGAAGAAGCCGTCGTCGTCCTCCTCTTCCTCCTCGTCCCGACCCTTGGCCGGCGAGGCGTACGAGAGGGGAGAAGGACCTCGGAAGACCGAGGACCGGAAGGTCTTGACGAGCGCGTCCGCTTCGTCGTCGCTGCTCGCGGGACCGTCCCGTCGCTCGGAGTCGTTGGACGCGAGGGAGACCGAGAAGAGCGTCCCCGTGACGGAGTTGGACCGCTTGTGTTGGGGGAAGTACACGACGTCGTCGTCGTCGTCGTCCTCCTGGTGCTGCGCCCGAGCCGCCGTGACGGGATCCGCCCCGCCTTCGTCGCGCTTGCGCTTCGGGGCGCTTAGGAACTCGAGGGAGTCCACCCTGTTGCCGTGCGTGAGCGCCGTGATCATCTTGGAAGTTTGCTTCTTCTATTCAATATCGTTGCTCTCTTCGATTTTATGCGATGGGTTCGGCTCCGCCTCCGTCTATCGTGAGCTGTCGTGGGAGTTTGCTTGCCGTTATTTTTGTGGGAGTTTATGTAGAGGGAAGGAATTGAAGAAGGTTGTGTAAAAAAAGGGCCGTCTCGCGATCGGCGGACCGCGGCCTTTTGTGTGTTTGTCCGCGCGGGCTGTTACTTTTTGTGTGCCATCGGATTTGAACCGCCAAAGACTTCGAGATCGCATAATTTCATGCCGAGGCGCGGCGGTTGGACCGAGGCGATTCCGTCTCCAAAATAATTGTCCGGTCTTGGGAACAGTTGGCCGAACGTCCGCCCGACCGAATTTCGTCGATCATAAAAACCTATGGATATGTAGGTTGAGGTATGATCAATCTGGCTTCGAACAGAAGTCCGTTCCATCTGAGCTTCGGAAAGTTGGAGGCGTTTGGCGCGGTCGAAAAATCCGAAGAAAAGCCGCTCTGTGCAGATGCGAATGAGTCGATTGTATAATTGGTTCCTATGTGATAAGAAATTCAAATTCAAACCCAGGTACATCCTCAACCGCCATTACCAAACTTTAGACAGTAAAAATGTCTATTTTCAACCGAAGACGTCGGCTGTTTTGAACCTTCTTTCATCCTGAGGATCTCAGTACAGGATGAGAGTTGAAATATTTGACTTTCCCTCCGAGCGATGGTGCAAATTTCCCAACTTTCAAGAGCGGTTGAAGTGGGTTGAAGCGCACCTCACGTGAACAGCAACCAAATTTCCAATTTTTGGTGAGGCAAAAAGTCAAGTCGCCCCTGAACTGACGAACTCTTCCGTTATTGTTGAGCCTGAAAAACTGACATCGCCCCTGAACCGAAGACTGTGCGCCATGTCTACATGGCAATGGCGGTCTATGGGGGTGGATAGGACGACGCTGCGAACGCCGACGACGGCGGCGCGTGCGACATGGCGTGCGCCGTAGACGAGAAACGGGCCGATCGTTGCATCGCTCATGTCCCATCGTTCAAACTCTTTCGGACGGTCCATCGGCATTGAGCTGCGCCTTTACATCCGTTTCTTTTGGACGCCATTGCCAATGAAGTGATATCTAGAAACATGAACGACCGGCGAGTTCGAAGGGACGGCGTCCGACGCCGCGACGACGGCGGGGGGAGGGAGGACGGCGCCGAGCCGACGGAGGGAGGATGGGACCGGCGGGAAGGACGGCGGCGGAAGCGACGTCTGCGGGAGCCGGACGGTGTCGGCCGCGTGCCGAACAGCCGCCCGGACTCGCGACGAATTTTGAACGGCATCCCACGATGGGAATGCAGCGGATGCACAGACGGGGCCTCGGGCTGCAGAGCCGCCCGCGACGATGGCGTCCAGGAGCCCATGTTGCGTGGACGCCCGGCGTCATGGACGATATCGAACGGTAACGGTATCCCGCGCAGCAGCTATGTCGAAAGCGGCAACAGCTGTGCGTCCGATGGCGCCAAGGAACATGCGTCGCAATCCCGTGCTTTGAAGGATAGGGCTGCCAACGGTAGCCTACACAACAATTGCATTGGCTGCAGTGGTAGCGTGGTCGCTAACAGCTCCAGCAACCACGAAACGGTAGAAAAAGAGGATGGGAATCTGATTTGTGGATTGCAGCAGCAGCAGCAGCAGTGCTGTTGTCAGCAGGAGTGTCAACAGTCGCAGCATCAGCAGTGGCGGTGTCGACATAAGCATCAGCAGCAGCCGCAACAACAGCAGTGTCAACCAAAGCTGCAGCAGCAATGTCAGAACTTTTGTCGGCACCAGCATGGTCCGCAGTACCAATGGGATTGGGAGCAGCAGCAACAAGTTCAACAGCAGCGTCTGCATGAGCATGAGCCGTTGCAACCAGCAGGAAGGACCCCTTGCCAGCAGCAATGCCGTCGTTGTCCACAGGAGCAGCAGCACCAGCATGGTCATCACGAACAGCAGAGATGGGAGTGGCAGCAGTGGTGGCAGAGGCAGTCGAAAGACAGGCACAACCGCCCACCAACTCGTTCAGAGAGGAGGGGCAGACGACGCCCCTTCGTGAGTCGGGCGCGCCTGATTGCGTGGCCGTGCCTCGTCATCTTGATGGCGATGGTCACGCTCTCTGCCGGACACGACGCTCGCCTGCCCTCGGAGGGCGGCGCCGCCGAGCGAAGATCCCTCCTCGACGATCGGATCGCGCGATCTCGAAAGAACGGCGACTTGGGAGGGAGCGCCGAAGGGAATCGCAGGGAGCTCTCGTGGCACGGATCGGGCAGCGAGCTCACGATGCACCTCCCCCCCACGGAGACCCATTCGCCGCCTTCGCCACCTTCGCCTTCGGGGTCGTCGCCGTCGAAGCCCTCATCCTCGTCGGCGTCGTGGTCGGCGTCTTGGTCAGGTCCCTCCTCGGGGAGCAAATCCGATAAGTCGTCGAAGTCGATGGCGAAGGCGGGGAAGATGATGAAAGCTGCCAAGGCGAGCTTCCGGGCCGAGGTCGTCACGATGAAGCCCACGATGGCACCAGCGGCGCCCACGGCCGGGCCGACGGAAGCGCAGACGGACCAGCCGACGGAGCCGCCGACGGAACGGCCGACGGAACGGCCGACGGAGCTACCGACCGCCAGGCCGACGGAGTGGCAGACGGAGCGGCCGACGAAGCGTCCGACGGAACAGCCTACAAAGCGGCCCACGGAGGCCGCGATCCCCGCGCCGACGATTTCCCCGTCGGAACCTCCCACGGAACCTCCCACGGCGCCTCCCACGGAGTCGCCCTCGGGAGCGCCGACCGACGCGCCGACGGGAGGCCCTACTACCGCACCTACCCGTCCGCCTTCGTCCCCGCCGTCTGCATCGCCCACCGGGTCGCCGACGGAATCTCCGTCGGCCGCGCCCTCGGGAGCGCCCTCGGGAGCGCCGTCGACGGCGCCGTCGACGTCGGTCTCGTCGCGGCCCTCCGCGGTGCCCTCGGCCGGACCGACTCCGTCCGGATCCGACGCTCCGTCCGCGACGCCGTCGGAGCGTCCGTCGGGAGCTTCGTCCGAGGCGCCGTCGGGAGGGCCCTCGCTCGCGCCCAGTTCGCCTCCTTCGCTCGCGCCGTCGTCGTCGATCTCGCCGACGAGGTCCGATCGGACCGCGCCTCCGACGTACTCGCCCACCTCGAGCGTGGAGCCGACGGAGGCGAGGACGCCGAGGCCCACGGAATCTCCCACGGGGTTCCCCACCGTCAGCGAGAGGCCGACCCGCCGGGACGAGCAACGGTACGGCGCGCCCTCGGCGAGCCCCGCTCCCTCTCTGGCCGAGGCGGATACGACGAAAGACCCTACGAAAGACCCCACCGTTGCGCCCACGATCAGCGTCCAACCCACCGTGGAGGGCGGGACGCCCACCGCGGCGCCCACCGTCAGCGCCGAGCCCACGACCGAGGACGGCATGCCCACCCGCTTCCCCACCGAAAATCCCACGAAGTTTCCCACGAAGTTTCCCACCTACTTCCCCACCGAGGGACCGACCTTCTTCCCTACGGAGATACCCACCCAAAGCCCCGTGGAGGCCGGGGGTCCCACGAAATCGCCCGCGACGGACGCGCCCACGGCGTCGGAGGGCCCGACGAAAGGGGACGACGAGTCGGACGCTCCGACGGCCTCGCCGACCGCGTCGGAGAAGCCGACGGCGTCGGACGCCACGGCGCCGCCGACCGATGCGCCCACAGACGCTCCCACCGACGAGCCGACGGCGTCGCCCACCACCGCCTCGCCCACCGCCCGTCCGACCACCGGGCGGCCCACGTTCCCCCTGACGATCGACAATCGCGACGAGCTCTTCGTGGGGCTGTACGGCCTGAGCCGACGGATGGACTCGACGCAGCAAAGGCTGTGGCGACGGCAGACCCAGCGGTACTACGAGGAGTTCTACAACGACGCCTCCTCTTCCGGGGGAGGGAGCGGTGGTGGGAGCGGGGGACTGCTGGACGCGGTCAAGGGGCACATCATGGAGGTCACGGCGACGATTCGGATCAAGGATCAGTACTTTGCCGAAGAGGAGTCTTCGTCGAGGATGGGCACCCTGGATGGGGTCGAGGCGTGGAATCCGAACGTTAGGACAGACGTGCCGGAGGACGAGTCGAGCGCGAAGTTCCACGCGATGTCGAACTCGAGGGACGACGAGGACTTCCTCCCCGAGTTCGCCGTGTACGATCGCCGCTTGCGGGGTCGACGCCTGCAAACGGCGACGGACGTCACGGAACCCTGTCGGGGCACCGAGCCCCCCCTCACCGTGACCTTCTCCCTCGAGTTGACCTACCGCTCCTCGGACGCCAGCCTCTGCGGATCGGACGTCGTCGTCTCCTTCCCCTTCACGGCCGCGGAATTTCGGACCGATTACATCGACGAATACCTCAAGAGGGAGGAGGTGGCGGGAGAGGAAGTCGACACGGAAGTCTTCGAGGACTTGTACTGCACGAGTCGGATCGATTTCCCGTCGAGTCCGACCGCGAATCCCACTCCGTCGCCAATGGAGGGAGGGACGGACGTGCCCACGGATTCTCCCACGATCAGCGAGGAGCCGACGCCGTCGCCCGTCGAGGGGGGGACGGACGTCCCGACGGATTCCCCTACGATCAGCGAGGTCCCGACGCCGTCGCCCGTGGAGGGGGGAATCGAAGCCCCCACTGCTGTTCGTAGCGCGAGCGCCGCGCCGAGCATGGCAGGAGACGGCGAGGGCTCGGCGCCGCCGTCGGCGTCGTCCGCGCCGTCGCTCGGGGAGGATCCGCCCGAAGCTCCGTCGACGTCGCCGGCGCCATCGATGTCCGCGGACGACTCGGAGCCGCCGTCGACGTCGCTCGGGCCTTCGACGTTGAGCAGCGGATCCGGCGCCCCGTCGACGTCGCTGGGACCTTCGGCTTTGACCAGCGGGTCCTCTGCACCGTCCACATCTAATGCGCCCTCTGCTTTGAGCAGCGGGTCCGACGCTCCGTCCAGCATGCCGTCCAGCACACCCTCCGCTTTGAGCAGCGGATCCGAAGCACCGTCCACATCACTTGGTCCTTCCACTTTGAGCAGCGGGTCGGGAGCCCCGTCCGCATCTAATGCACCCTCTGCTTTGAGCAGCGGGTCGGACGCTCCGTCGAGCATGCCGTCCAGCTTTCCCTCCGCTTTGAGCAGCGGGTCAGGCGCCCCGTCCACATCACTTGGGCCTTCTGCTCTGAGTAGTGGGTCGGACGCTCCGTCGAGCATGCCGTCCAGCGCTCCCTCTGCTTTGAGCAGCGGGTCCGGCGCCCCATCTGCGTCGCTCGGTCCTTCTTCTTTGGGCGGCGGGTCGGGGGCCCCGTCCGCGAGCGTCGCTCCCTCGGAGTCTTCGGTACCGACCACGGACGAGGTCGTCCCTCCCCCCGAGCCGAACTTGCGAATGGACCTCTTCGGCCTCGAGGAGACATTGGACGACGCGGGGACCTTCCAGTACGACGCTCGGACGGCGCGGTACGTGGAGTCGTTTTACAACGATTACGATCTCAACGACGGGAGCGTGCGAGGGGAAGTGGTCGACGTGACCGCGGTGGTGGTGGTGACGAACCAGGACGTTGTGGAAGGCAATGAGAACGAAAATGACACCCCGGCGCCCACGCCGGCTGTGGTGAGGTCTTCCCTAGCGGGGCGAGGCGCCCTTCCGAGGGAGGGTCACCGCTGGAGGGTTTGGAGCATCCGCGTAGGCGACGTACGGGGGCATGCCGAAGGCCGTTCCGGCAGCTTCGGGAGCGCGAAGCGGCGTCCGGATCGCGAGGAGGGGGGCGAGGCTCGCTTGGGCAAAGCCGGCAAGGCGAGGAGGACGCTCCAGGAACAACCTGAAGGCTGCTCCGGACGGGCGCTCGCGCTGGCCTTCGAGGTGCAACTCCAATACCGCCTCCGCGGCCAAGGCGCCGACGCGTGGACCGTGACCGACATCGTCAACGAGCCCTTCAGCACGCAGGACTACCGGGAGGTTTATCTGGACGAATTCCTTCAGAATCCGTCGCTGCCCGGGCTGCCTGGGGCGACCGCCTTCGAGGGCGTTACTTGCACGAGCCCGGTGGAATTTCCTCCCACCCCCGCTCCGATCGAAGGCACCGTGAGTCCCACGTCGTCTCCGAGGCCTTCGACCGAGGGGGGCACGGCCAGTCCAACGTCGTCTCCGAGGCCTTCAATGTCTTTGGCGCCTTCGAGCGAA
>JALLPA010001401.1:0-10959 GCA_036939895.1 Thalassiosira exigua | reverse complement strand
ATCAACAGTGCATTTTGGCCTCCAAGTCCCAAGCTCAAATCTAATTACAAACATGTATTTTTGAGTAGTCCTATTTGCTTTCAATATTATTCAGTTTTTTGGGAGCTAATGATCGGACGAAATGAATAGTCTGTGTCTCTCCGCCCAAATACACGTGCAAAAATCGGAGACTGTTCCTCCGGCTCCTAGCAGGATCCCCAAAAAATCTGCTACCAATCGCAGACCATATTGGCTGGAGAGCGAGCGAATCGTAGACTTTTCATAAGTAACTAGAGAGAGGTAGGTGTGTCTATGGTAAAGAGAGGCTCCTGTCCGGGTCGGAGACATGGACGATATCCCTAGCCGTACTGATGTGGCTTGATGTTTGAGGGCAAGAAATCAAATGGCTAGTCCCATCCACGTTTGGGTTAGTCTCAATCCAGAATATGGTACTGGAGGAAGCGGCCTTCAAACAGCGGAGAAGTCCATATCCGTGCATCTGAATATGTCCCAAAAATGGGACATACTCATTTTTGCTCGTCACGCACAAAAATCTAGACAATTTTTTGTCCCAATTTTTGGGACAGAAACCGGCAAGTGCTGATCTTGCACCATCTATGCCCCTCTAATCTCCGCGAACGCCGCCGACACGCGGGGTAGTTATTCTTCAGTTATGTCCCGAGCACCTTCCCGATTTTCAGCGCTTTCCAGCAGAGGGTGCCGACGAGGTTGATCTCATATTCGATGGATCAAATTCGTCGAGGAAACCGGCTTCAGACCGCTCGCTCGCTCGGACCACAAACAACCACTGTTTTATTAATAGTAATCTTAAAAACAAAATAGCTCGTAATTTTTTTCCCGCCAAAAGTTTTACACGATAGATATCCAGAAGCGAAAACAACTGTCCCATTTTATGCGAGCTAAATATTTTGTCTCAATCTTGATAATCCATCGATCAATTCATCCATGAAGGTACCACTTCCGACTCATCGGGTGACACTTCACCACCGATAATGGCCACAGTGATGATGGCACATGAATTATACAGTCTTATGCTTGCATTGATGCAAATACTTACTTGGGGGGGGGGGCGCCGCAAGGGCGCATGATATCAGTCTCATTAACATCAATTTGTCCCATTTTCTGTCCCAATCTTGGCTCGGAGCACGGATATCTGTCGATGACGGCAACGCCATTTGATCACAGCTTGTGTGATAGACCACTCAATACTTGTAACTTGCATGGATGGAGTGCAGAGGAGTAGGACATCCTGTCAAAATTGGGGAAGGGATCAGGAGAAGAACTTGGGTGAGGCTCTGGAGCCTGGACATGGATCAATAATACTATATCTAAATTGAATGAAGAAAACCTTTTGTCTTTTCTGTCATGAAGTCACTATGACGATGTTAGTAAAAACTCATTTGGTTATGCTAGAAGTGACGAGAAAATAAATTGTTTATGCTCACTCTTTTTAATAAAAATATAATCACTTCACTGGCCGCTGTTTTTTGGTGTGCATGCTCATATGTGAACAATATAGAGCGTCTGACCAGCATGTCTGATACGTCTCCTTCGGTGTCATCTCTCGATCACTTCTTTCTTTAATGGGATGTGATGGATCCAACTTGAGAAAAGTTCCAAAGGGGAACTTTTGTAATTGTCATATAGTTTAATTTGGCATTGGATTGTCTTGGCCAGCTGTGCACGGATCTTTTCGCGGCAAGGCAAAAAATATGTCAGCATTCATGATAGATAGTCTCTTTTTAAGTTACATCACTCGAGGGCCCCCCAAAAGGGTCCGCATTCTTGATGCGGATATATTTAAAACGTGTGGAAGCTGCACCAAAACCAACACTATAGTATTTTTTAAATACCATACCACATAAAAATTATCAAGGATATCTTGGCATCAAGATTTAGAATATATGGTTTTTTTAGAGTTCATTGTTTCATATCATGCATATCATTGACATTCGCCGAGGTTGTGACATAAACAACAAAGACAGTATTCAATAGCACTTACAGGAATATGGCGATGGGCAACAGATGAGGACAAATGATGACAATCATGGACAACAACAGCAACTATTGCCTGTAGTTTCAGCGTTGTTTTATCAGCTGACATCATCCCACCTTGATCATAACATGGACAACCATAGTCTTACTGGTGCCCACTGACTGTAACCATGACATTGTCCAGGCCCACCCTAAGTGATTCCATGTGGCCGGCACAGATGGCAACAAGTTACACTATCATCGCGCTGTTTTCAAGGTGGGCCATTGCAACGCTCGGACAAGTCCTATCATATTCATATTAATAACTAGTAAAAGACAATATTCATAACAAACTACTATACTTTAGCATGGTCAGCATCAATGATCGGTTGCCAATTTATCTGCATCAGAAGCAAAACTACCATGGTTTTGCTGTCGTCGTAGATATTCATCCGTTGTCAGTTGATCGATTGTTGTAGTTTTTGTTTCTGTCGGAGTAGGTAAAACTCTCACCTGTACTACCATAGATCCTGGTATTTTGAGCTTGAATAGGATTATTGTCGACCAATGGTAGCGAAGAGAATGATGCTGGAAAATGAAATATCCCCAATAACACTCTTGGATCTTTTCAGATATTGGTACTAGAAGGACCTTTTCAAGCAAATAATCATATGCCTACAAATAGCAAAGAAGTAGTTTTTCTCCCTATTCTCTGATTCTGATCTATTGCTTAGCCAATGACCTGAAACAATACGAACATTGAAGATTACACAATTCGATAAAAAGGGGTCATGTTTGCAATCTGAGCTGCTTTTCATGTGGCAGAAAGGGTTTGCCTTCACACATCTATCTTCATCACGTTCTGTTCCTTTTATTTGAAAAGGAAATTTCTAAATTTTGGTGTTTCTTCCTTGTATGTAATGTAAGATGTTTCAACAATATCAACACGTCCTGAAAGACCAAAGCTCAAAATTGCATGTAACCAACAACCTTTGATTTGAATCCATGTTTTATTGATCTGACTCTGGATTGTCAAAAGTGATATTTGATGGATGTCTATCGTGTCTTGGCAATTTAGTGATTTTGTTGTAAATCATGATTGAAACCATCTATGACAATACATGACATGTGATTACATCATAATGAACCATCGGCGTTTAACTCTTTGTGTCCCAGAGCGGACACGCGACGCACAAAACCACAAAATCCCATGTTATTTAGGATGATTCGACGATGGTCTGTGTTCCGCCGTCGCTACGGAGCGCCAAGATTGACGATGACAGCTGCTGAAAACGGGATAGTAAACCTCATTAGAAGATCTTTATTTCTGTGTTATCGGAAGCGGCCTCCGAGCTAATGGCGGCCGCCTGTATCTACCGGAAGAGCATGTCCTATGTACGTCAGTGCTTGTTTTTTACTTGCTTTTCGCGACATCCACCGCCAAAATCGGCGGCCGCTGCCTTTGGCGCCGAATATTGGCGCTACGCAAGCGTTTTTGCCGCCGCCAAGACCCGCGATGAGCTCGCCGATGGAGTTGCAATCCAAACATATTCTGCGACACGCGGCGGGGGCTGTTGCGGTGGCGCGGCGGCGGCGGGACGACGGCGGGCGGGCCGACGACGGACGACGCGGTTTTTGTACGCCCACCGCCAGCCACCAGCCACCGGGAGGACAAAATTTTGTCGTCCCTTGTCGTCCTGGGACACAAAGAGTTAAATATTACTTGTTTTCTTTTCTTCATTCTATGTCTCATTGATCTTATTTGCTTCTCCTGGTTTTTCACTCTCCACCCCTCCATTACGTCATCAAATATTTTACCGCCGTCTACCAATAGACAAAGCCATTCATCATTTGATCCTGTTACTTTTCGTGTCAACAACATGAGATACCTACCTCCCATTATAAGTGAATTACTTCTTTTTTGTCGAGTTTGAACAAACTCTATGACATCTTTCTGATTCTCGTGACGCCTCTCTAATAGGCGTCAATGTGGGGTCCTTCTTCATGAACACACAAGCAAGCTGTTGCCTGCAAGCCAGCTCCAGATTCACAGGCCTTTTGATATTTTTACGCCATTTATTTTTTGCGAGTTGAATTTTCTTGGCGTTCATGATTGTCTGCACCTCCTCTGCTGACGGACCTTCGTCCTTTAGCTGTTCAGTAACAGACATGGTCAACTTCGAGCACAAAAGATGGATCACATCAAAAGCCAAACCTTTTGCATGTGAGGGGCTGTCAGGATCAGCATAGGACTTTGTTATCAATTCACGTGATTGGGCACAAAAGATTCCTTGTCGAATTGCTTTATTTTGCTAACTTTGTGTTTTCCTCCAAAAATTGCTAACTAGTCCGGTGGTTGTCGGAAAGACAGGATCACCATCATTCAATGGTTCTTGCTGAAGTACCCATCTATTGTACTGTTGTTTGGCATATTGCACCCACTGTGAATTTGGTTTTGAGCCTTTGCCAACAAACAGTCCGCTCCACTTCGTTTTCATTCTATCGTTAAAGTCTAGCGGTACACACGTGGCATCTTTGCCATAGGCCCGTCTGGCCACATTTCTCTTTGTGCAAATTTCCTTCATCTTGCAGCGATCATATGTTGGGAAATCATCTGTTAACATGCCCAATTTGTTCACAAAAATTCTATTGCTGCCTTCTCACATTCCTTAAATTCTTTGTCACCAGCATTTGTGGTGTTCTCAACTTCAAGTGCATCATCAGCTGCCTCAACTTGAACTGCAATTTCTTCTAACTCACGAAAGCCCACCTTGTTGAGAATTTCGAAGTCTTTAATCCCGTTGTTCTCGTCCCAGTGACATTGACTGAGCACGTCACTGGATTAGCTTGCATCGTCAGCATTGGTTGTGACATCTTTTGTGTCAATGTCTTCTATTGAAACACTTATACCATTCTCCTCCTCCTTGTCATACTTCTTGATTTACGAACATCTAACTCTTCCATCTTCGTTGATACCCAGTGCCTGAATCCCCTACCAGGCTTAGTCGGTAGGTGCCAACATAGCTACTCTCCTGGCACCTCTCTTGGTGTGATACTCCTTTAGTCAAAGTGGTTTTACCCTTGGATCTTAGCATCTCTGGGTTGAAGTTCACGCACATCCAATGGGTCTTCGCATGAAATAGAACTGAACGAATGTTGCTGTATGAAACTAAAGTCTTTAAAAAAATGCTGTGCCCGGTTTCACCTTTTTTCCAAGCAGAACATACATGTTTCTTTTGTCATGTGTTATGCTGGTCGTCTCAGCTTCTCTCGTTGGGCCGTTGACCTCACCCATCGCTTAATTGCAATTCGATCTTGTGCTTTCATCATTTGAACTTCGAGCATTAGACATCTCACAACAGTTTTCCCATCTTAGATTGTCTGCTGCACATGTCGCCTGTTGTACTTTTGTTGACGCGCTGAGAGATCACTGCACTTGTAAGGGTGTCTGTTACTACTTGCCTTCATGGTGGCCACATCATCAAGGCATTCGATGAAGATGACTTTCGATAGCTTCTTAGCGAACCTGCCCTTCCTGGGATGTACATCATTGACTTTGTTTAGGATCCGCTGCACCAAATGTATTGGATCCGCTTTTTATCCATGCCACGAAACACTTTAGTTTCGTCGGTCCGCCCACCCTGTCTTCCATTGCAGCAATTACAATCGACATAACAAATAGGTGGCAAACTTTCACCGTGCCTTTTTACAACAGCTTTGAGTGTGGGATTGGCCCACTTCATATGCGTCAATGGCACAACACCATAGAATATACTCAAGCCCGCATCTCCAACTACGGTTAATGATTGCCCGTTCATAAACTCATCCTCAACTTTTGTTGACTTAATTACATTTCTCCGATGATTGATAATGAGAGCATGATTCGATCGTAGTGTTGTCATCTCTCTGGTAAGGTAATGCCTCTCCAATAGATAGTCCGTAATGAATGCCTTCCTGAGTTTTGGTCCCTTGCAATACAATGTGGTCGGTAGCGGGGGGTAACTCTTTGGCGTTGCCCCTATCTATTCACAACGTTTGGAATAATCATCTTTCCAAGAAGCGTAGGCCTCTAAGACCCCACACTCTGCTGTCTCTTCGATCTTTACAGCGATCGCACCGTTGGGCATCATGTGTACGATGTCCTCCATATCAATCTCATTTGACTTACCAATGATGATGACATTCAGCTTCTGTTGTAGCCAAAGAGGGTATGTGACAAGATATTTTCTTGCACAATGGACTGGAAATGCTTTCCATAGAGACGACACTGCACACCCCAGCTCTGAACGAGTCAAGGTTCGCCAAGTGTATAGATGATCTTGACATTTTGTGTGGGGTAGGATCACTTTAGGGCACCATTGCATTGTGGCATTATGCAAGTGCCTTTGTCGTAAATGAATGGCTGCAAGTCAAAGCATTCTTTGCTTTTGATTGGTGTGTCCATATCGCGCAAATCAAGGACAGAAGTTCAATACAATAGTTGGGAATCTTTGGCATATTGAACGGTGGATGTGATGGAATAGAAGCTGCGGCCGAGTCTGTTGCTGCATGAAATCATATCTGCACATCCTCAACCGAATCCTGCAACGACTTTCGCGTTCCGTCGCCAGAGAGAAAGCGGTTTTCATGCAAGACCTCAATTTAGCAAGATGTCATGATAACAAGATAATTTAAAATATAAGTGTTTTCGTGTATTTTTTGGTGAAAGCTTCATATTTTAGTTTTCGTCACAATTAAAATAAGGGTTTTTCAAAACTATTGCCTTTCCATGTAGGCACTAGCACAAATCCTACAGAGATTCCTAAATATTGACGTTTTGGAGAACTTTGCCTAAAACATCAAAGTTTGCTTTTCTACCACTTTTGATGAAAAATCCTCACAATTTCAAGTTGTAACGAATCCTTTTCTTTTGAAAATTGAAAAGAAAATGCTGCTTTTTATTTGACAATTTCATCATTGACTCGCAATATCTCTCGATCTGGTCATCAAAATATAAAAATTCTCTGCATTCAAATCCAAACATTTGGGACGGGATTTGATGGGTCTCAAGCTTGGTGAAATCTCCAGATCTTTTCCGGAGTGCCGGCAAATGGGTACTCTTTTTCTATGTCAAAGCTCATAACACTAGCAAACTGGTACCAATGACCGGCTACTAGCGGTATCCTGATTGATGAGTGAATGAATTAGGGCTTCAATATTGATGTGTATGCACTTGATTAATTGGTATCATAGAAACCTAAAGGCATTTTATTTTCTCTTGCTGGAAAATATTATTTTACCAGACAGTAATAGTAATTGCCGCAGATAGATGGCAGAAAATGTTCAATCAAAAGTGCCAACTTCTTACTAACTTTCACTTGTTTTTTTAAGATGCTTTCCCTCAGCTTCATTTAGACACCGTTCTTTGGGCCTGTCCATTGATCGTGTTGCGACCTCACCGCTTCACAACTTCACCTCGAAAACCTTGGGCGAAGTCGGGGCGGTGAGGGAGGGTCGGCGAGGGGCTGTCGCTGATCTGTCGTACGAAAACCATGGTTGTTTGCACCTGACTCACAAAAAACATGTGCATTTGAAAGCCTTGTACCATATGTGCCCAACTATAATATGAAAAAAATTGAACCAGAATTGAATCCAAATGCTTTGTTAGTTTCTATTCCCCCGCTTTTTCCAAAGCAGAGAAGGTGGCTACAAACCCATCGTCATGGCACAGCAGAAGTTGACAATGACGTGCAACACACAAACAAATGCAACATCTCCGGTTGTAGCATAGGTACATGGTCATTAACAAGAGAAACATGGCCTGCATCTCCAGCAAGCCCTTGGCGTAGAAGGGTATTACGGTCAACTTCACACATGCCTCGGAAATGCTCGATGGGGCCAAAACAACCTACGAGTGAGGAAGGTGTATGTAGTGAACATGAGATAACCCAGAACCGGAGTGCCGCCCACCCGAATGGCTCCCAGGTCGTATGCGGCCAGCATTGGCATCGTCTCTCTTATCCCATTCGCAAAGGCCATCAGGGAGGAGGCGATAAAACTTCTGGACCGTCCACAGTCGGTGTACAGGGTCAGAAACCGCGGCGTGATCCCAAAGGTGACGGCCGCCGTGGCGGTGTGGGCGGGGATGAACGGCCGGCAGTCGTGGCACGCCGCGGGAGGCGCTGAGCAGCGATCCCGCGAGCATCCCCGCGGACCAGTACGAGCCCATCCACGCCCACCCGACGCCGTTGTTCGGCTGGCTGCGGTGCGACACCGCGCCATTGTATTCGTTGATGGAAGATGATTCCCGCCGGAGTATTCTCATCGGACGCTTCGTCGGTGCAGTATGGAATGGGCTCTAAGAGCTTGAGCGTCGACGCTCAGTGGTATTGCACGTGGTAGAGTTGCGTAAGAGGACTGATACTACATCGCTATCGTCAGAGTGGTTGAAACATTTTATTGCTTACAATTCATATTGCAGTTAAGTAGTCCACAGTGCACCAAACAATAGTCCAGGGCAAAGCAAACAAGACATGATTGGGAGTCATTTCACACCAACGCATGCGCAATAATTGCGCCAGCAACAGCTGCCATTGCTCCCTTGGTTTTAGAGCCAGTACCAGCGTTTGACAGAGTTCCCACAGGCGTGGCCCCTTCGAGTTCGAGAGCAAGCTCTTGCTCCATAACAGGCCCCTTCTGGGGAGGGGCGTATTTGACGAGCGACGAGGCTTTCTTTTTGGGAGCAGCTTTCTTTTTGGGAGCAGCTTTCTGCTTTTTGGGAGCCTTTTTGGGCTTGGAGAGCATTCTCTGGCTGGGTCCTTCGAGCCCAGTGTATGATTCGGGCTCGGGCTTGGTCTTGTAAGAATCAGCGACCGCCTCCTTTAGATTCTTCTTAAAGTCGGTGCTCAACTTGTACATCCTGTTGACCTGAACGAGGTCTCCGTCCGAGACGGATTTCTTCAGTGCTTTCGTGAAGGAGGCATTCTGCCACTTGGCGGGCATATTAGCCTGCATGTATTCCTTGATGTCGGTGGAAGAGGAGCCAGTGCGGTCCTTGAGCTCTGTGATTGCAGAGACAATCCCTGCTTTGTACATGAGACTATTGCCTCGAAGGTTTGCACCTGAAGGAATAATGACAAATTCTTGAGTCAAAGCTCTCTTACGATGCTCTGATGTGCCAAAGAACATAAAAGTTACCTGAGGCAGATGCCGCGACTAGAGAGGGAAGGACAAGCTTGAGTTTCATTGTGTCAAATACTATCTTGGTAAATGGATATCGTGGTTGCTTCGCTCTTTGAAGCAAAAATGAGAAGTACTACCAGGTTCTCTAGCCTTCACAATCGAAGCTGTGGCAATCCATCGAAGGCCCGTCGAGAGTGGTCCGCAATAATAGCCACAACAAGTATGAGCGCTGCCCACAGCATGCAAAGAACTCACCAACGCGCACCATCTCCATCTCCATGCATCGCATCGTCGTCGTGCCTCAACATCGTGCGATCGGCCTCCGGCGGGTTGTCATCGTCTGTATTGTATTGTAAGTAGCGATGCCCGCCGGCCGGCCGACGACGGTGCAACGGCGGCGAATGCATGCGGGAAGACAACAAGATACTTATGAAAGACAAACACGCATGCAATTTTGGGCTCTATCATTGACGACATAATACACGGAGGGATGAATAGGTAAACTTGCGCGGGTGCCGAGAATTCTTTGCTGGCATGGGGCGATGAGAACACTCTGAATCTGACAGCGTGCAGATGATGCAGGCGTACTGCAGGCCGCACGCTGCCCGTCACGTTCGTGTTCGGTCCGCAATGTCGCGTGCAGCCGGAGAGAGATCGCGGGTACCGAATCATAGATACCATCATCGTCATCGTGTAGTATCGTCGTCGTTGTCCCTCAGGCCCGCGCGCAGGGTCGCCCGAGCGAGGCAGGACCGGGATGATGGCATCACGATGGCATGCGGATGTTGCAACTACCTACGCGCGTACGTACTATTCTCCGATCTCCTCAATCTTCTGCTTTCCCGGACAATATCATATCGATTCCGGCGCAGATCCTCCAAGGAGAGATATCAATCATCTGCCCCTCCCCCCGTCGGAAATGGCGGCAAGCACGACCCTCCATTGTCCCATTTTTTGCACTGCATCACCAGACAGAGATCACCAACACAGCCAGTCCGCCCCCGTCTCATTCTCGTCCTACCGACGGGCGGACTCGCGCCGCTCACAACTTAGATGAGGATGAGGAAAACTGACGTGCCCATATCAGAGCATAGTATGGAACTGGAACTGGAACTGGATTGCCCTAAAATTCTACGCATTCCGCGCGGCGGCGAAACATCCTCGTCGTCGACGCCGGGGCCTCCGGCGACGCCGTCGATCGAGGCGCAATTGTCGACGCTGGGCGACGAGGATGCATCGCGAAGCGTCGTCGAGGATGGCGTGGCGCCGTCCGGAGCGTCCGCCGGCGAGAGGGGAGCTCGAAACAGCAGTCGGCGACGGGAGGAGGGGACGAAAAGGACCGACGAAAGTGGAGAGGGGCGGAGGGGAGGACGGAGGGACGCGAACGATTGCCTTCCGAATCGTCTTCCGAATCGCTTCCACCCCCCTTCTCCCCCCCCAGGACGAGAAGAGACGGGGGTGAAAAAGGTGGGCGATCGAGATCGAGAGCCGGAGCTTTTGCGGCGCTCGCTCGAGACGCGCGGGGGGGGGATTGATCAAGAGATTGATTGTTGATTAGCGGCTCATGAATATATTTTTATATCTCAAGACACTTTTTCTCAAATTATTTGTCTCATACAATGAGTATTACTACAAATTTCAGGTCTTTTGGGAAGGAAAACCCTCTCGCGTCGCGATCTGAGATCACGACGAAGGTTTTCTCCAGGATGCAATTTGAAATTGAAATTTGAATTTTGATGTGTAGTGGGTGGGCGCGGGAGCGCGAGAGCAGCACGGACAACTGGATATCTTTTGAGACCTTCAGTCGTGAGTTGATGCTCGGGG
>JALLPA010001400.1:0-10958 GCA_036939895.1 Thalassiosira exigua | reverse complement strand
GAATCTGGGAGCAAAGAAAGCGATCGTGCGGAAGTTTCGGTCACTGGAGACGCTGGGGTGCACGAATGTCATCTGCAGCGACAAGACGGGGACGCTGACGACGAACGGGATGAGCTACGTGGAGTTGGTCTTGCCCACGACCAAGGAGAGCATGGCGCGGCACAAAGTCAGCAGGATCACGTACGCGCCGGAGGGGAAGATCAGCCCCCCCCCATGAACTTCAAAGACGCGTTGGATCAGCTCTCCATGGCCTCCACAATCGCCTCCCTGTGCAACGCGTCCTCGATCAAGTGCGATCCCAAAAGGAAGAAGTACGTGTGAGTGGGGGAGCCCACCAAGGCCAGCCTCAAGGTCTTGGTGGAGAAAATCGGCCTCCCCGACGCATTCGCGCAAGAGAAGCTGAAGGCCCAGCGGTCCACGGATCCCGCGAACACCGCCCACTTCATCAACAACCACTGGCACTCCCATGCGACGGTCCTTGCCAAGCTCGAGATCAACCGTGATCGCAAGTCCATATTTGCCGTGGCCAAGCCCGCAGACAAGAAGTGGAACCAGCTGCTGTTCAAGGGCGTCCCCGAGGGGTTGCTCCCGCGGTGCACCAAAGCCCTCCAGGCCAACGGCAAAAAGGAGAAGCTGGACAAGGCCGGGACCAACGTCATCCTCGTGCAGTCGCAGCGCATGGCCGGGCACGCCCTCCGCGTCCTGGCCCTCGCGTACAAGGACCTCTCGGGACCCCTCGCGTCCTATGGCGGAACCCCGGACCACGCCGCGTCCAAGGTCCTCTCCGAGGACACATCCGCCTTCATGGCCATCGAGAGAGACCTCACCTTCGTGGGACTCCCGCTCCCATGGTGAAGATGTGCAAGACGGCGGGGATTCGGATCATGATGATCATGGGCGACAATCCAAGATCCCGACCCGGACTCGTCCTTCACCGGGTGGGACTTCTTCAAGAAGACGGAGGGGCAGCAGATGAAGACGCCCATGCGGGGGCAGGGGGGGTTGGTCTGCAGCCGGACCAAGCCCACGCACAAGCAGCAGCTGGTAAGTTGCTCAAGTCGCAGGGGTGCGTCGTCGCCATGACGGGGGACGGGGTGAAGACGACGCCCCGGCCCTCAAGCAGGCCGACATCGGGATCGCCATGGGACTGACGGGCATGGAGGTGGCCAAGGAGGCCTCCAACATGATCCTGGCCGATGACAACTTTGCCACGATCGTCCATGCAGGCGTCCATCTGGTACCTCATCTCGTCGAACATTGGAGAGGTGGCCGCCATCTTCTTCACGGCCGCACTGGGGCTGCCCGAGAGGATCATCCCCGTCCAGCTGCTGTGGGTGAACCTCGTCACGGACGGACCTCCCGCAACCGCTTTGGGGTTCAACCCCCCCGACGTTGACATCATAATGAAGATCTCGCGTCGCACGGACGATGTCCTCATCACCCCCTGGATCTTCTTCCCTTACATGTAGTCGTCGGAATCTACGTGGGACTCCGGCACAGGATCGCCGCCTCCCTCGACGCCGCGCCTCGCCCGCCGCCACATCCTGCCGAGAGCGCCGCCCGCCGCCGCCGTCCCCAGCTCCGCGCCGGCGCCGCCGGCGTGCGCTTCCCGCGCCTCAGGGGACCAGTTCGCGCGCTCGGGCAAGCTCGGCGCGCGGGAGAGGGAGCGTGCGAGGCGGAGTCCGCCGACCGCCGAGGAGGCAGGAGGTCGCGCTCGGAGAGCTCCTTGGGTCAGCACGGATCGTCGCGGGGTTCGCGGTTCGGGGTTTGGGGTTCAGAGTTCGGGGTCGTTGGTCGTTGGTCGTTGGTCGTCGTGGTCGTGGGCGGGCTCCCCCCCGCCCCGTGTTTGTGTAAAAACACATGCACCAAGCAAGATTCGGGATGTTGCGTGCGCACAGGTGCACGTGCATGCGGCTCCTGCGCACGCGTGCAGTACCTACCTACGTGCGCACATGCGTGCACTTTTGTATGTATTCCCACAACGTGACATCTGAGACGCTTCTGTAACATCATCATTCTGTAACGTATTTGTACCCGGCGGGGGGCAAATACTTGTACTTGTGGAGATTTTTTGTCTATTCGAGTACCGGGTACCCCACGAATATGAAGCCTTGCCTAGAAACGAACATCTCCTTCCAACCCTATTTAGACCTGTTTTGTCCGGTTTGGCATTAAACATAGATATAACTAACTGGGTGATGAAGTGAATTGAGCGTTGAAAAAAACTAATGTTCTTACCAGCCTTTCCAAGAGATCATCCGTGTCTTCGCCCAAATATGTGCCTCGAATGACCAAAAAATAGGGGGTTTTGGTCGTCCAAAGTGCCCCCAAAAATATTTCTTAAAAAGTCCATTTCTTAAAAAGTACTCACATCTACACTTGTTTTCAAACATGTTGCTGCATTGTTCACCAACGTGCTGACCCAACCAAATAACAGCTAGTCTAGGGCATGACATACAGTCAAACAGACTTGGAAGGTTTGTAAGAAAATGCTGGCAATGAGTAATGTTGAATATGGGAAGTTACTCTTGAGTCAAGAGGTGGGGAGTTGATACCAAGACTACAAAATTAGCTTTGACTCAAGAATGCATAACAATATTTCGCTCGCTATACGGAGGACAAGAAAGATCTTCAATCAAAACAAATACGTCTTCTAAGGGAAAGGAAAGTATCACATTATTTGTATGTTGTACTTTCCCTTTACTACAAAGGTATTTTACGGTAGCGACAATGGTTGTTTTTATATTCACAGGAGACACTCTCAATTGAGGGGTGATGCATCTAGAGCTATCTGATGATTGAAGAAGAATTATAGAGGAGACATAAACTCATGATGAAAGGCATTGCCTATGATCACTGAGGCAGAAACCGGACTCAAAGACGAGATGGAAAGGCCAACTTGCCTTTTGGAATATGAGAGACAGAGGGATGAAGGCGCCCGGGCAAAGCTTAAGCAGAATGAACGATTATAAAACTCAGTCAAGGATATGAATGCAACAGTCGATTGCCATTGCGATGATGCAGAGAGACAATAGGAAACTATCAGAGAAACACTGAGTCAGTCAGGGAAATTTTGTTTTCCCTTGAGGGAGAATGCTAGAGAGCAAGAGAATGGCAGTCTCTTCAGGGGTGATGCTTCATTTTATGGTGATGGTAACTGTGATCTTGACCATCCATATCTTAACAGTGTGTTGACATCGTTCAACGATGCTGAGCATGAGCAGAAATATCTTTGAGCTTCTTGGGAAGCAATTTTTAGTGGTTGGATCAGTCAGGACTGTCAACACAAACCCAGATGAACCAAGAAAGGACTGGATTGCTGATTGAAATAGTCTGGAGAGCAGCATATGCAGAGCAAAAGTTATTGCATCTGGTTTCACGTGGCATTGTGCCACGGAGAGAATAACGGAAATGAAATGCCTGACCAATACAATATCAACCAAGGTGAGGCCACCATGATTTAGTTTGTGAATTTGTGGGGATATCAACCCCCTCCCTCACTCTGTTTTGGTCAATTTCTTAGAACAGATATTCAACATAACTTTTCAACAAGTTGATTTAAAGCTCCTAACATAAATCTTTTGACTTAGTTTGTTCAGAAAGCTTTAATTATTGAATAAACACAATATAAATGCCCCCTCCCTCCCAGGGTCATTGTACTTGAAGTGTCCGTTCTATTTCATTTTCCTGTTGCCTCTTCAATCTTGTTTGTTTTTGTCCCCTTCCTTATTTGCAAGTCTGTCCTGTCTTCAACGCGTGTATTCTGACAGATAGGAAGATATATCTCTTCATCCCTGTCATGTCATATATTTCATCGATTTGTTAATCATCTGCCAGCTTACCGTTCAAACAACAATGGCAGCAGATATGATTTTGCATGACCTCCTCTTCTTGGAGTATTTTCTGTTGCATAATTTTGACTCTCAATTGTGTTCCGACAAACAGGAGTATCTCGCCAAAACAGCAATATGAGCTTATTTTCCATCTAAATTAACTCTGACATCGTCCCCACATCGTTTTTCAACAAACTAGCAAATTAGCGAACCATCTGGCTACCTTTTTGTCCTTCTTATCATCTTTTGGTCCTGATACATTGATCGTATCATCTCAATAAGCTCTGACATCGTTTGCACATTGTTTTCCAACCAACTCGTAAATTAGCAAGCCATCTGTATATACTTCCATGACTTTAAATATGAAATTTAGGCTGTAGTTTACTGGACTATCTACCCCCAAAATCAAGAGCTTCTGCAAGAAACAAGGTTTTGGTGATGTTAGCAATCATCGCTAAAAAACGCTGAAAGCAATTAGGTCATGTCGCTGATTTTTGGTGATATGAAAAATTTGGCGAGATTGCTAACAATTTTGGCGGTATTGCTTATAATATTACTTACATTTTGAGCTCGTGACCTCGATGAACAACTTCTAGATCTTCTGAAACTATCTCCGAAATATTTCCGAACTATCTCAAAACTATCTCTGATCTATCTCCAATCTATCCCCGATCCATCCCCAATCTATCATTGATTACAATATTATCGTACCGACGGTGACGGACAACAACAACAGCTTTATGTTCGGAAGTTGGCCTGTCGAAGCCCGCGGCCGCCGCCCCGCTGGCCCACAAATCCTCCGTTCCAGCGGGGCCGACGCCGGCCCTGATCTTTGTCCCGTCCTTGTCTTTTAGCGGGGGAGGGGGCATCTTGTTCAAACACAACGCGTCCCTCACCGAATCCAAAAATATCGAACGGTGGGAGTGGAACCGGGAGCACGCAAAGCGTTCCCGCCTCCGGAAAGAGTTCCTCCTCGAGAGCTCCCAGCTCTAGGAGTCGATCAAGGGATTGCAGGGGGAGATCTTGACCCTCAAGTGCATCGTCAAGCAGGAGGTTCCCGGCAAAGCCACCGACCTCCCCAAGGGCCTCGACAAGTCCGACGCCGCCGGCGACCCGGCCCAGCCAAAGAAGGGGACCTCCACCCCCCCTCTCCATGCCCTCTGGCTTCGGACCTGTCAAGACCCTCATGGAGTCCGACTATTGCCTCATGTTGGCGCTGAGAAGATCGCAGCAGAACTTCGCCATCTCCAACCCCAGCCTCCCTGACAACCCCATCATGTAAGGACTACCTCAACTTGACGAGGTACACCCTCGACCAGGTCCTGGGAAGGAACTGCCGCTTCCTCCAGGAAGCAGGGACCAACCAGGTGGCTGTGGACGTCATCCGCAAGTGCGTGCGGGAGGGGACTGACACCTCCGTCTGCCTTTTGAATTCCAAGGCGGACAGGATGCCGTTCTGGAATCAGTTCTTCTTCACGCCGTTGAGGGAAGCGGAGAACTATGCCGTGAACTTCGTGGGGGTGCAGTGCAGGGTCAACAAGGAAGTGGTGGAGAAGCACATATCAGAGTGGAAGACTCCGACGTTGGCGAAGGAAGGGACGTGACGACCGATGCCGTGGCCATTGTCATACAATGCATGGCGGTGTTTTTGCACAATGGGGGGGGGTCAGCGTACGAGGGCGTAGGTTATGAGATGTATGTCGGTGCACTTCTATTGATGCACAAGGGAAGGAAAAAAGAAGGGATGAAAGACTGTACACTAATGCATCGAAGTAAGCTTTGTGAATGGGGGGAACATATTATTATCAAATAAGGCTCCTGCAAAAGTGTGTATTACACAGGGGGGCTGCTCAACGGGCACATGAGAGCAAAGCTACATTGCAATACTTGCCATATTTGTGTTTGTGTCCAAAATGACAAATCTGAGGGAGAACATCCGTTCCTGGAGATGGTTTCATAATATCAGTATTATTAACACCCTGAACATATTGGGAATGTTGAATGTTGTGTCTCAGATAAATCTCAAGGATACGAGGCTGTCTGATGATGGTACACACACACATGCTTGTGTACGCGTGTTGTGGAGGTCAAATCTTGAACGATAAAGCCCGGTGTGATGCTAAGACCGCTGAAAATACCTCCTTTTGGTGGACGCCTGAGCTGAAGAGGGCACCCAGGTTTGACTTTGGCAGCTAATGTATACCCTACGTGGTGGATGCAGTGAGGAGTAGATCCCCCAAAACTTCTTGTCGTTGAGGAAGGAGCAATATGGCTTTTTGTACAATGTGACAGAGCTGGACGAGTCGTGGTGGGGGTGGAAGTTGTTACGACAGAGTGGCCTGGGTGAGAATTTGAATATCAAATGATACCCCAACAACGTCGCCAGAGGACCCGCGCGTATCCGCCTTCGCGGCAGCGTGGGCCGCGGGCTGCTCGGCAAACGGTGACATCTGGCGGGCAATGACTACAACCATGGTGAACTCAGGCCAAAGTGAACCGGAGCCAGAGGACCGAACCAAATCGGACACGATCTTCGTCAGAGGACTACACAGACTGCGATGCCCGATAGGGATTGCTTGTAGTGAAAACGTAGGCATAATTGACATTATTGATTGTGTGATTCCTTGGGCTATGTATGTCTATTAGAACTGGGCCAGTTTGCTTTGCTCTGAGAACGCAGTTCATAAAACAATGGCTGTCTTGAGAATGATCACCTTCTTGCCGCTTGTTGTCTTTGCACGAGACTCCAAGCATCGGTGACAATAGGCTCAGTAATCTTGTTTCCAAGACATAAAAGGCTGTGCATGCCTTTGCAGTCAGGTTTTTGACTGGAAGCTCAAGGTGTAGGAATTATGAGATATCGATCTTCAGTTTCTTGAACATGCTACATTCTCATCTTATGGAGTTGTGATATGGCTAATCTTAACCCCGGCCTTGGTATCATCAAGGGACTTGATCATCAAGTAGGTCCCCCCGTCGGGCGCTCCCCCTCCGGAACAAATGGCAGGAAACGCGGCAAGATACGGAGGCACTTCCTATTGGGTCACAGCTCCCACGTCTCCCGTGAGACGGGCACCAAATTGTACCGCACCTTCACGTTCAGATTTTCCGCGAACATCGTCTATCCCACCTCCTTCCCGCAGCACCTGCAGATCATCAATATGAGGCTCACCTTCATCAGGTGGAGCCGAAAGACCACCGAGTTGTTAGCCAAGGTGTTAAACAGGATGGCCCCACAGCGGCCGGTATAGGAGCAGATTTTCGACCCGTTGACGCGCTGTTTGAAGATTTTGGTATGCACCTTCCCGACCCCGCCCCACGGATCCCTCTTGAGGTGCCACAGAGCCGAGTTCTGGGCCTCGCCATGTAAGGGGTTCGCCAGATCCTCTGGGTCCACAACCCTTGGTCTGCCACCTCCGCAGGTCTCCAGCTCGTAGTTCAGGCAGCTCGGTGGCCGCTCCACTGCGCAGTACTCCGGATTGCAATACCTTGGGTGTGGGGAGGTTGTGTTCCCGCGAAGGCTTTGGGTTCAACGTCAACCACCGCTCCCACGGATCCCTGTCGCGATCAAATTCACCTTCAATCAGGTGCAACGCCCGGAGCACGGCTTGAATGTACATGTAGGCGATTGCGTTGGAGGTCAGGGTGCTGAACAGTATTTCCAAATGTGCGCACGGGAAATGAGCTTGAGTGTAACGATCCATGCCGGTCTGCACGTCTAGGTAGGTAGGTAGGTAGGTATTACTCAGCGCGGGACGCTTGTAGGCCAGAAACTGCATCCGAGTGCGCGAGTCAAGTCCTTCTTGAAGCCAGCAGCCATCTTGGGCCATTTGGACGCGGTTTGTCCACCTGCGCAAAAAAAGATTAAATCTCACCCAATTTCTCATGACAACGTCTAAGCTGGTCCTCTGCTCCTTGTCCTCCGTGTACCACGTCATATTGTGATATCCGTCCCCGACGTACCACGGCCCGAACCGATCGATCGGATTGTCCTCCTGAGTCTTTTCCACTTTGTAATCGTGCCCTCCCTTCTCGAACGCTGTCCTCAGGGATAATCCTTTGTATCCGTATTTGGCGCAGCGTTGCGTTGGGGTCTTGTCGGGCATGTAACTTGTGGTGTTGGGGCTGGTGTAAATCAGCGTCATGAGGTTGTCCAGCATCCCCGTTCTGAAGCCGTGCACCAGAGGTCGCTTCCGCAAAAGCTGGGCCCATCGGATCAAGTCCTCATGCGAAACGATCTCGTTGCCGTGCTCGAAGTACGTCCAGCTGTAGTGCACGACATCCATGTCTGGCAACATGTTCATCCCCAGACAGAAGTGCTGGTTGAGGTGGCTGTTGCCGCAATTTCCTCCGATGCCCGTGTTTTGGAAGACAAAGTCCATCCCTGCGACGTGCCAGGAACGGCTTCCACGGGTGCCCCATCTGGCTCTGGTAGTTGTCTTAGCGGCAGTTGTCGTGTCCGGCCATGACTGACGATCTGATCCCACCCACCAGGATCCCGGATTGTGCCTCGGTCGCGAGGGCACAGGCCATGGTGTCCGCAAGCTTCTCGGCCCGATGGCGGGGGAGGGTGTCGTCGATTGTCGCAGAGGGCGGGACGCCGAAATCACAGAGATCCAGCCAGAATTCCATCAGCATGGCCTTGGCCTGCTGTTTTCCAAAGTAGTACTCCTCAAGGAGCAACGTGACCTTGATGCATTCTGCCCCCATGGCCTTCAGTCGCTCCAAGGTGAAGGTTCCCGCGCCTTTCTTGTGCACACCTCCCCCTCCCCACCACGACGCTATCCTAGGCATTGATCGCCTCACTTTGGACCTCGCCCTCGTCCTCCTGCAGGCCGAGGCGGTACACCCCCGTGAGGGCCGCAAGGAGGAGCGACGCCGTGGCCCACCGAGGCGCCCGTCAGTCAGTTGTCCAAAAGGGTCCCAAGCTAGGTGGCAGTTTCGAGACGGCCGCTGCGGCCTCCTCCTGCGGGGCACGCGGTCCAAAGCTTTTTGTCCTTCGTCCCGGACAGCTCTATGAAAAAGTCATGTTCGCGTTTGCCGATCTGCCCAACTTCAGTTCACGCACACTTCGGGCTTCAGCCAACGCCTGCGGCGCGGCTGGCTAGACATCCGCGGTAAGCCTTAACAATGCAGCCAAGAGCGAAGTCCTCGTCATACCTTACAATCATTGTTGCCGAAGCCATGAGCGGCACAACATCATCGTTCAACCAGCATGGCACGAAGCAGCGTCGGCATAAGAAATTTGGGGGCTGAGGCGTGCCACCGGTCTTGCCGGTCCGATGCAAGATCGAGATGCAAAAATTGCTTCCGACATAGATTATGCTTCTCTCCAGTTATCTAAAGTAGTTATGAACAAGTCCACTACTAATATTTTAACCATTAGTAATGATTTTCTTCCTGTGATAAATTATTATTGCAAAAAAAGCAATTTTTTCGAACTATCTCCAAACTATCTTGGATCTATCCTCAATTTAACCCCGATCTATCCCCAATCTTTCATCAATTATTCCGGAACTTGAAAAATAACCTTAGAGAAAAACGAGCTCCTTACGCGAAAACATTTTGAGCGATACCGCCAAAATTAGCGAAATTGCCATTTTTTGGCGGGGGCGTGAATTGGCGACTGACAATATTGCTATCGGCGATTTTTTTGGCGATCGATTGCTAAAATGCCAAATCCTCGGTTCTTGCTGTGCTCTTTTGTTTGCCCTTTGCATTTCCAATTGCATACCATGAAAACACGCATCGTGGGGCATGCAATCTCCACAGACCAATATACAACACAGCTTCATCCAGTTCGTGTCTTTGCCGACCTTCTTATCCCTGTTCCTATACCTTTTGCTCTTTGCTGATTCTGTCAACATACTAATTGCCTTCACTCAAATACTTTTCAAACCATCAAACTCTTTTACTACATCATCTCACTTGTCAAGTAGGCGCTGTCACTCCTCGATTGGCACCAATTCTTTGCGATCAACATCGACGCGTGGGAGTTGACAGAAACTTAGCACCTACTTGGTCAACTCATCATCGGGTTCGAACAAAAATCTAAAAAGTAAGAAACTGGTACAAGTTTGGGCTTTGTCTGGTTGTGTGGACTGCTGCAGGGTTCGAGGAGAATGGGGGCGGCGCCAATGGAACCAGCTTGAAGCATGATGCAAGGTTAAAAGGAGTTGATTTGGCTGAGATTTGAAAAGTTTGGGCTAACTTGTGATATTCACCAAAGTCTTTGCAGAGCATTGGCATCGCCCAAAGAAGACCTGGTGACACTTGGATGCCAGCAGAAAAATCATGGAGCTGTTCAAGGCTGTATTTTTTTACATCTATCTACTAGTGTACAAATCCAGTAAGAGCACCTGTGAAGTAAAAGTAATTCGATACCTTGCGAGCGTCAGCGAACAATAAATAAGTTCGATACTCTTACATGCACATAAGTAGCTGTGGTTGCTCGCCTCTCGCCCAGGGACGCTTTCGACCGAGTAAACGAGGGGAGTGAAGTCCTCCCTCAGCTCCTGCAAGTTGCTAAGTACTTGCGCTTCTTCTCCTGCTCCTGCTCCTGCAGCACCTTATCATACGGCTTCCCGCGGTGAGAAGGGCAGTCGCAGTCATTGATGCGAATATCGAACACCATATCCCGACCGCGCTGTCAGAAGCCCCAGCACACCACGTCGCCGCGACATCCGTCCGCTTCTGGGCGAGAGGAGGGCTGCTTCTGCTGCTGCTGCACCACCGGCTGTTGCTGCCCTTGGCGCCTGTGCTGCGGCCGTTGCTGCCGAGGTGGCGGCGGTGGCTGCTGCGGCTGGCGCTGCAGCTACGGCGGCGGCCGTTGCTGCTGCTGCTGCTGCTGTCGCTGGCGCTGCTGCGCGCGCTGCTGCTGCGGAGTCAGCAGAGGCGGGGCAGGCAGTACCAGCTGCTGCTGCTGCTGAGGAGGAGGGGCGCTGCGCTGAGCTCGCGGGCGCTGGGGCTGTAGGAGGTCGGGCCGTGCCTCCGCTGTCCGTTCTTTGTCCGAGACGGCTCTCCCTCGGCGTTGGGCGCTGTTAGTTATCAGAGGTTCGCGCTCAACATGAGAGGGTGACCAGCCCAGACGAAGTAGGTCGCGGAGTTCAGCCCCCCCATCCTCGT
>JALLPA010001399.1:0-10988 GCA_036939895.1 Thalassiosira exigua | reverse complement strand
GTGCTTGCATCGGGTGCAATCGATCGAGGCCACAGACAGCACGGGCGCAGTTGGCGATATGCCGGTTGAGTGCAGCGGGATCGAACCCACGCTGAGCGGCTATGATTGTCGTGGCGTAGAAGTCGTCGGCGACGCCGTCCCCCCCGTCGTCGGTGACGCCGTCCCCCCCGGCGTCGGCCACGTCCTCAAAATCATCCTCGAGCTCGATCTCGCGCACGCCATGCACGATGGGCGAGTCCTCGCCGGCGTCTGTGGCGGTGTTAGAGTCCGGGTGCATCGCGGGTGGTGGAGCACGGGACGTCAATTCGTCGCCGCCGCCCGCCGGAGCACCGCGCGTCGCCGCCTGAGGCAAGGGAAGGACAACGGAGGGCGGGTGAGTTGTCTGCCGCGACGGCATCCCAACGACGGGCGGGGATGACAAGATATGGGGACCGATGCGGGGGGGGGAGATTGGGGGATTTTATGTTCCGAGTGGAAACATTGGGTGGGAGAAGGCTGGCGGGACGCCAAAAAAAAAGAGGAGCTTAGCATCCGGGGCTGATTGTTCAGTCATACTTTTGAGTTCTAGACCTCACGCTTTTTGTTGGTACCTACCCACGTAAGTAGGTTGTTTTCGGTAGGTGGGAGTCGGGTCTAAACGAGACCTGCCGGTGTAATCCCCACTACTCTTAGAGAAGTAAGTAGGAAGAAGAAGTAAGTAAGAAGTAAGTAAGTCTCTAACTGTTACCCCTAGTCTAGGCTACTATCTATGCAGTGTTCACTGACTAACTGACTTCTACTTTAACTGTGCGACCCTTAAAAGGGAAGCATCTACAAACCGCCCAATTTCCTCATCCTGCTGCTGGCCCTCCAGAAGGGACTCATCTACATCCCGGTCTCCTGCTTTGGCCGGACGCTTGCCTAGCTTGAGAGGTGCGTTGCGCAAATGTAGTGCGTGTGCCTTCGTGATGCCAAGGCCGAGCTTCTGTAAGAAATACTCCCGCGGGCTCGGTGGTGTATGGGAACACAGACGCCCCCACTCAAGCGCAGACCCAGGCAGGACCAAGCACATTTATATTTGAAGGATGACTCCGATGCCTTTTTGAATCTATGGTACCCTTTTGGTGGATGGCTCTTTCAGTGGTGCTAGCTTGATGCTAGCATAGGTACTTCTTCAGTTTAGCGTCCACAAGGGGGTTGCTTGGGAGACAGCACGTAAAAGTAGTCCTTAGCCCTGGTTTACCCCAACGATAGCCATGCTTACATTTTCCCATTGCCCTGATTTGCCCCAACAGTTTTCGCATTAGTCATACCATGGGACACAAATATTTCCCCAACTGAAATTGAAGATTGCCGTCCCCAACTGAAATTGAAGATTGCCGTGTGACAGCATTTTTGCGGCAACTTCTCAGAAGTAAGGAGACGTTTATTATTGCAACTCGGTGTTAACTTCTCAAAATTTTATGGTAGTCACCAAGTTTTTTCGATAATCATAGTAAACATAGAGTATTTGTCACTGATTGTAGAATGCAGCAGACATCTCATTTTTAAGAAGTTTCCGCGAAAATGTCTGTCCCACAGTGATCTTTGATTTTAATTGGCGAATTATTTTTGCCCGTAATGTGGAACAGAAGGAAACATGGATGTGTGTGCTAAGTACCATGAGTCCTCATTCTCATCTTTTTCTAATATATTGAAAGTTGTGTGTCTTAATGCTCTTTATTTTGGATTTTATGCAGTTGGCATACATTTTACAAGACACAACAATATTTTATGAGTTGAAGAGGAATGTGGAGTATTTATGAGATGCAAAGGTAAGCTACAATGCCAACTCATAGCTATTTGCATGATCACCCGCTACCTACATATTACCATAAAGACAATAATAGGTGTGTTCAGAAGTCATAGTAGTGCTTACCGATTCATGGTAGAAAAGCACGGGGAGGACTGGCCCCTCAAGCCAAGGCGATTGGGCGGACAGTTGAACGAGATTGGCAAGGATCAGCAGGAAGTGATGAACATCGTTTGGCATGCGATCCACACAAACTGGTTCGGGTACAAGGCAGGATCGAAGATTATCCACTTTTGCTACCCATTGAGGTACCAATGGATAGCAAGAGACAGGGTCCCTGTGTACTTTGAGACCCTGTCAGACCCTCCGCAAAGGAGGAGTAGCCCCCTTTCAGTGATGACAACATATCCTGTCGCAAGTTAGAGACAAGCTGGAAAAGGTCCTCCAACAGCGGTATCTCCTCAAAACAATCCCGCCTCAGGGCCCTAATGAAGTACCTCCATCCAATCCGGCTGAACAAATCCAAGGCCCTGTCCCTCACTTCCTTGGCCACGCTCTCTCTACTCTGGTTCCAGAGGTGCACATGCACCTTGGCATCGTTGGAATTCACTGCCTTGGTGTATTCCTTCTCCTCTTCCACCCATGTTAAAATTGTCAGTCTAGGGGTCCATGGTGATGGCATCAACACTCGTTAGATCATTATGGAGGCATCACCTCCCTTCTACTCTCTCTCTCTCTCACTCACTCATAGCGCACCGTGGTGCACCTTCCCATGCTCCCATCATACAACGTGTGGTGTCTCTAAGATATCACATGCGGTGTAATCACTACCTTCCAATCGCCTTGTCACCGATTACTTGTTCTGTTCAACATCAGCACTGATGTTTGTCCTAAGCTTTGTACCGCTGTACTTGATTTGGTCCCCGTGAGTTGTTGTCCTCATTGGTTTGGCTCCGCTCGTTGGAATCAGATTCGTTATCGAGGTCGATGACTCGTTCTCTGTCTGGGTTGCGTTCATCGGTGATGTTATCATCACCTACGCCAAGACCAACCTCAAACTCCGCTCTTCCCCGGCATCTCGCGCTTATTGGGCCAGCGCGTCCGTGGACCGGCCCTTCGCCCCTTGGTTTAGCCCAGCGCTGTAAGTCCCCGGTGGGAGGTGTTCGACTTGACTCCATGGCTTCCCTGACCCAGTCATCCACGTGCCTTCGAAGGACTCTCCACCGGTTCCACGTATCTTTGTGCACATAGGGCCGACGCCCTTCTCCCTCTGGGGTAAGGTCGTCTTCAATGATATGCTGGTTGGCCTCGAGTTCCTCCCTACGGTATGTCATTGGCCTGCCGTACCATAGGGGCTCTAGCCTTGCCCTACCCACCAATATTGATGTCGCCAGTAGGCATTTGTGGTTTTCCTTGTCCCTCATGATGCGGCCATTGATCGCCTGTCATACTTGTAGCTTGAAGAACTTGCGACGCCTGAACAGGCATCGTCTGTGTAGGTTGGCAACCTCGATTAGGATTCTATCCCATTCGTCCTCTGTGTCGTTGGGCAAGATCGTTGGGAAGTCTAGTGTGTCTGCATATAGCGCTTCGAATGCTTGGCCGTTCCTCCACACTCTGGGTTTCACATTGGGGTTTATCGGATCATCTTCGTTGTGGGAAGCATTCAGCCTTAGGTTGTGGACTATCCTCGTGCCTTTGTGGCGTGTGATGTCCCCGTTGACTTTGTCTTGCGTGGAGCACAGGCCCATGTCAACAGCGGGCACGTTGCCTTGTGCGCAGGGAGCAGGTTGGTGGCCTATGGATTCGAGGGCTATTGAAAGGACTGCTAGTGATGCCTCTGTGTCCTCCTCGTAGCATCTTCTGAGTTGCTCATGCAGGGTCCTCATCAGGGTGATGCTGTCCAGGTCTCCTTCTAGGTAGAGCTTCATCATGGTCTGGAAAGGGAACGATTGTCGAAAGTCTAGCATATCCCCCCTTGCGAATCGTGTCCATTCGCGACATGGCTTCTGCATGCTGGAGTACGTGCTTCACCTCGTCCCTCCATTGGCTTCGTGCTCGACCTCCTCCTGTGTGTGAAGGACAGGTAAAAGGGCGTCGATCTTCCTCTCTACCAGTTGCGCTGTCATGTGGGGAAACGTCATCGCGCCCTCGCCAACAGTCATCGTAAAATAGGGGACCGTCTCGCCGAGGTTGGTCTCGAAGATATCCTTGTCTCTGACTCATGCGTAGCGTCAACATTCTTCTTCATAGTGCGATAGGATATCGCGCAGTGGTAGCAGCTTGTGAACGTAGGTCCTGAAGGCATGCCTTAACCTCCCCCAAATCTGGCTGAGATAACTGCAGCCTCCTTGCATGGGGCCATCCTCTCAGGGTTGAACTTAAAAGGTGGAACTAGCACGCCAAATGCCTCTTCAGGGAAGGGTGGTCCGTTGTTTGACTGTCGAAAGTAGCCGTTCTCGTAACCATAGATGTCCGCCGTCTTGTTAGGTGACTGTTGCAGGACACGCGTGATGTCCTTCCTCACATTGTCGTTCCATCTCTTGACCCTGAACGCTCGTGTCTGGCGCTTTAGGTACGTCTCGTTTGCGTTGGGTTGGGGTTTGCACTCTGGTAGGTTTGGTTCCCCTTCGTTTTGAAACCACTCCAACCTTCGTTGCGCAGCTCGTGCGATGGCAAGGCGGCCCTGCCTTGGCGCTCGCTCGGGCCCTGCTTCAGGATTGGGTCCCCGTTGGCATTCCTCTGGCTCGCATCTGCGCCTGGATTGGAGGCGGCGGATTACTATTACTCTCTCCCCTGCTCCATCTTGTTCGCGGTCGTGCCGAGATGATCCGTCCTCGATCTCTTCCTGTGCGCGCCTGTGTAGGGTGCGACTGGCGGCTCTCTCGTCCCTCTGGTGTCACCCTACGTCATTGTCTACCTCGTTCTCTTCTCTGCGCACTGGCGCTGCGTCTTGCATCGATGGGTTTGCTCGTTCTTGTCATGGGGACTCTGCCCTGGGCTGCCCCGTATCACATCTCGCTCGCCCCTGTTCTGGCGCGCGCGGGGAACAGGCCTTGGTGCCTTCTATGGTAGGCCTCAACACCGTGCCCCGCGTGTTGTTCGATAACCATCTGTCGGAACACTGTGCCCAGTCTCTGTCACTCATCGTTGATGTAATCCCGTGTGATGTCGGTGACGTTTATGTCGCGGTAGTAGAGCATTCCCCCGCGGCGGACATTGCCCTGCTCCCCTTGAGCCGACCCCCGACGTTCGGACTTTGTGTGGGGCGATATTTCCATTAGGATGAGGGTCAAGTTCGGTCAGTCAAGCATCATTCGAGGTCGTCGTGGTTACAGTGACAAGCCCGTCCACTCAATCCCGGTCGTGTCCCCGGCGGCGTTGTGGTCGTCGTGGTTACAGTGACAAGCCCGTCCACTCAATCCTGGTCGTGTCCCCGGGGGCCTTTCTTGTCCCCAGTGCGGATAACACCTCGCTGCCGCACTATTGCCGCTAGCTGTTACCTTCCGCCCCCGCCTTGGCCCCCTTACTCGTCGTCGTGCTGCCTCCCCCTCCCCATCTCCATCCTTTGCTGCTGTCCAATTCGACAGCGCCACGGCATCTGTTGCTGTCGACGGGCAACTCGAAGCCGAAGCTAGCTCCGCTTCCCTCCCCCCATCCCAGATCAGCTGATGGCGCGGGTAGAGGACGGAGCCCCTCGCTTCCACCGCCGGTGGCGACGGTCTGGACCCTCGCTGCCATTAGCACTCCGATGTCCGATGGACCGAAGCCGACCAAAGGTAAGTTTGCTTTTCTGTTATTGTCACTCATCACCAACACTGCTATCAATGCACTCACCCGGCTTCTATCCTCCCCTTCTACTCCTCTGGTCGTGAGTCAGGACCACCATGTGCCCCAGCCTGCGGCAGCCCCTGACAGAGATCAAAATGGAAGCCACAGATTGGTGACAGGGGAACAGGCGCATTGATAAGTTGGGAGGAGAACATGAGAACGTTAACCGGTAGTGGTGTTCTTGGCAGCCTGAAGGGAGTGGGGATATTTGCACAGATTTTATGGGATTGAGGAGAGCGACCGTGGTCGAGGCCGTTGTTAGGACTGTCCGGGGACAGCACGGGTGCCAATGTAGGGCTGTTGACAGCGGCTTGGTCGGGCACGGGGGGGGAGGACAACGGAGGGGGAAAGGATGAGGGTAAGGTCAAAGAGGGAGGCGACAACGGGGCTCTAATAGTACTAATTAGTAATAACAAATATTAGCAAAAATCACTACTGGAATGGAATGGATTGCCATGGTTTAATTGACCGTATGCTTGGTCGTTAGGCCGTTTATGTTTATGAATATTTGGTCAAAGAATTGTGTGAAAGTGTATTGGTCAAAAGATTGGCCGAAAGTCCGTCGGGAAATCGGAGTTTAGTCTGGTTTGGTCGTATATTTGGCTGATTGGTCGTTTTTTTTATTGTTTTGTGTGAAATTTTGTTCATATCGGAAAAATTGGTCGTAGAGTTGTGTATATGTGCATGAAATCACATGGGGTTACAGCTTAAGGTTAATTGTCGGCTAACTGTCGCTAGCAAATCAAATAGCAGTACAAAGCTTGTATAGACATCAAGGGGCATGCCGAGCAAGAACAAATAATTCATGACGAGGTGCATGGGAGATAGTGGTTCCATCGTACATGATATCTTAAAGAGACATGCGTATAATTATGGGATATGCCGAAACTACACAAGAGTTAGGGACAAAGATACCTTCAAGAACAACCTAGGCGAAGCGGTCCCCTACTACAGGACGACTGGCATCGAGTGCACGATGGAATTTCTCTGAAAGTCAGCGCAGCTGATGGAGCAAGAAATCGACACTCTCCTGCCAGTCCTCCACACGCAGGAGGAGATCGAGCGTGAACGCAGCAAAAGGAACAGGGCAAGAGGCATACTCTCGCATGAGGAAGCCATGTCGCGAATGGAAACAATTCGCAGAGGAGGATATGTTAGATTTTAGGCGATCGTTCCCTTTCCAGACCATGGCGAAGAGCTAACTCGAGGGAGATCTGGACAGCATCACCCTCATAGGGACCCTGTATGAGCAAGTCAGAAGATGCTACGAGGAGGATCCCAAGGCATCACTGGGAGTCCTTTCAAGAGCCCTCGAATCCATAGGCCACCAACCTCCTCCCAGCAACCAAGACGACATGCCAGAGATTGACATGCATCTAGGCCCCACACAGGACGAAGTCGACGGGGACATCGCACGCGGCAAGGGCATGAGGGTAGTCCACAACCTACGACTGAATATGCCTAACGAGGCCGACCTGGTTAACCCAGAGGTGAGACCAAGAGCATGGAGGGGCGATCGAATGTTCAAAGTGCGGTGCAGAGACACAGAAGACTTCCCCAAGACCTTGCTCAGTGAAGAAGAGAGCGAATGGGAAGGGGTCTTAATCGAGATCGCCAACGTGCACAGACGCGTTGTACTCACCGTGTACTGATGATCGTTTCAAGTTTGCGAGAACCCTATCTTTTTGGGATCGGATGGTGAATCACCATGCAATAGTGATGTTTGCAGATAATGCTAAGGGGGAGTTTGGAGAAGGAGATGATGGAACACACGTACAAACTGCATTGGCCGACAAGGCCTTCCTTGCTCTCATATTTGCTCACATGAACGTTGGGGGAAGACTGTACGCGCTTACCTCAATTGAAGCTCACTTGCCCCGGGTAGGTGGATGATGGAAATGCAGCGAGCACCGCACCTCGAAAGAATTTGTGGACTGGACTGACAAGCCACAGAAGTTGTTTGAATATGAGAAAACAAACGACAGGCAGACAATATATTGTTTGAATTGCAATGAATGGAGGAAAGAAGATATTCTGGACGAGGAAGGCATGTTCAAAGAAATCCAATGTTACACGTGCTGGTTTTCACCGCGTGAAAGTCAGAGGTAAAGGAAGAAACTGCATTATCTGCATTGTTACAAATCATTAAGTATGTTAGTATTTCGAGGATAACACAGTTCAATTATACCATTGGCATGTACAATTGATACATCGACTCACAAAGTAACCAATAACACATCAACTACTTGTTAAGACACACAATTTCACTATCTTTCCCCTACTCTGTATCTACATCAAAGTCAGACGTTCCGGTGGCACTTGCATCTTTGGTGGGAGCCTTGTTTTCTCCACGATTTTTGCTGGGGCGATCCGGAATCTTCCTATCAACTACCAGCTCCAGCTGTCGGCTTGATTTCTCTACGGCATCTCTCAACCTTGACGGACGTGATCTGCGCTTTCTAGGGAATCCGTTGCTGTACTCGTCGCTAAAGTATTCTTTCAGTGTCTCGCGTGACCGAGGACCTTCGGTTGTTGGCGCGAGATAGTGGTGGAAGTGAGCGGGACTGTTTTTTTGCTGTCCGCAGGCGACACACCGTTACATGTGTTGGTCATGCGACGCGTGCTGCGGGAATGGGCCATCTCAGATTTCGTTTTGTTTGGGTCATCCATGATCTTTACTCCGTCCAAGTAAAGAGAAGGGGACATATGGGGCGGAGGCGGCGGTCGGCGGGTGCGGCGGAGGGCGGAGGGCGGAGTCGGTCGGCAGAGGCAGCGGCGGCGGAGGGCGGAGGCGGTTGGCGGGGGAGGCGGGAGCAGCGGCGGGGGAAGGCGGAGTCAGTCAGCGGCGGCGGCGACGGAGGGCGACAGCGGTTGGCGGCAGAGGCGGGGGCGGCGAGGCCGAGGTGGGGCGGAGCCGCGGGCGGATGGGGTTGGCGGAGGCAGAGGTGGAGGCGGCGGCGGTGATGAAGGAAAAGTGAGTGACGGATGTGGATGAAGGAGGCTGGTGGTGGCGCCTGTGGTGATGTGTTGTGGGGTTGGCGGACAATGTGTCGTGGGGTTGGGGAGGGGAGCAGTTGGCAGGGGAATCAAGGGGAGTCTTGTTATTGTTGCCCCCTGCAGAGTAAGAGTGAAAATGAGAAAGCTTCTCAAATTGAATTTTTTTGAGATGTCCGTTCAGAGTCCGTTTGGAGTCCGTTCGGAGTCCAATTTTCAGGGGTGTGAAACTAAAATTAATCGAGAACAGAAATTAGTGTTAACCCTTTTGAGGCTGGCGCCAGACACAGAGGCCGGTGCAAGACACAGAGGCCGGTGTCAGACACAAATGAGGGGATGACCAGACCGTATGGTGTGGCGTCCATTGTGGACTATTATGTTTTGCTACGGACGTAGTGTTAGTGCATACTTACCCCCGAGGTATGTAGGTAAATGAGTAGGTATCTCACTATGTCGTCAGTTGTCACCGCACCTCTACGTACAGACTCCGAGTAGTACGTAGGTATGGTATGTAGGTACGTGTCTTTTGTGCGCGTGAGCGGAGCGCGCGACAGACTGTTACGTGGGAGCAAGTACTACAATACTCGGATGACGGGCGGTACGTGGTGTGTGTGTTATGTGGGAGTAAGTACTACAATACACGGGCGATGGGTGGCGGAGGGTGCGTGGGTAAAAGGGAGTCCAAGTCAATTGGTGTGCACAGACGGACAAGACAACGCCGACGACCTACATTGCTCCCTTAATAATAGAATGCCAACAAGTTGCACCAGCACCATGGCAAATGCTACGTAGTACAAGAGCAAGGCCGGCACTGTATGGAAACACAATGGCCGGGAGCCGCCTGGTTGACATAGCTAGATCCCACCATATTTCTGGCAATATTATTTGTGCACGACTAGATGATGAAATGCTACACAATGCTCTTGACAGCACTGCCAAATGTACCGGTCAGAGAATATCTTATGTTAAGGCCAACAATTTGGCTGGCATAGATGCCTGAGATCAGCGCACTATGTCCCTGAAACACTCAATGAAAACCCCAGAGGGTAGGGATGGATCAATAGTTCCATCAAAATGGCAATGTGTGTCATATAGCCACCGTATCATGGATTCCATGGGAAGACAGAAGCGAGTTGTGTTCACACTCATGAAAGTATCAACTCATGGCTGATTTCCTAGTGGTATCCCAAAAACAACCCAGTAGTGGCTCAAGGTGAAGCCCAAGAAAGCCTCGACAGACAGCAAATCAATGGTCACACCCTGGAATAACTACGTGGGCTTGTCAAGATGGAGTTGGAGATGACCATATTCAGGTGCAAGGGGGCTGTGAATGAACCTAAGGATGAACATTCAGTCAGTGGTACTGCTACAGGCCTGCCAAATAGATTATTGGAGGACGATATCATGGTGGTCCAGCTGTTGAAGAACATAGGTGAAATCCTCTAGAGCTGGAGCCATAAGGTATGGGGCAAGTCATCACCAAATTTGGTGCTTTTAAGAGGACCAAGCTGCTGCATCTAAATCCAACACTGATAAATGAATCTTGACCAGTAGTATCCAATGTTAGATTTGCAATTCCAGATGATTCTGTTGACATATAACCACCAAAGCATGAACAATAATAGATGCCCAGCGAACTTGATCACAGTGACTAATCATTATTCAAATCAGAATACTGCAGCTACTTATTGCATTCCCAATAACGTTGATGATACGAATCATTGTTCTTCTTTTTATTATTTTTCGTTTATTCGTACTATGCACTTGTGGCTACGGGCAAACCCAATTGGGGGTTAGATACTCCAGGGGAGGCCTTCACACACATGCATTGCACTCGCAACAATACATCAGGGCTATATCCACCTCACAGGGGACCCTTAGTGGGAGAATACGCACCAGTTTCGGCCGTCAACCACGTGTCAAGCTTCAAAGCAGCTTGGTATCCCATGTAGTTGTCATTAGGAAATAATGCACATTGTTCATGGATTGGATGGGGCACGTTAGCAGTCCTGATAGACTATGATCATCGAACCTGATGGATACCCACACACTTCAACTTCATTGGACTGTCCATGAATGCAGATAATATGGCAATGAGACAATGGGTTTTCTTCTTTCCAATGTCTTGTGACAACTTGTGCTTTGGAGATTCCCAGAATGTTGTTGTCTAGCAACACTGCAGTGTTCCTATATTCTTGCCTTTACTCTTAATGGGCCACATCCTGAAGGCGTTTATATAGATTTACTGAGGGATTTGCTTGCCCTAGATTGTATCGGGAACACGGCTGATAATCTACCTGGGGTTCCTGTCCGTCACACTCAACAATGGGTCACTGTCAGTCCTATCCGGAATCCAGACAACACGCACACACACACACACACACACACACAC
>JALLPA010001398.1:0-10964 GCA_036939895.1 Thalassiosira exigua | reverse complement strand
GTTTGCGGGCGTCGGTCCTCGGCGGCCACGCAAATGAAAATTTACTGCGTTTATCGACACTGTGTCTGTAATTTGCACTCTAGTGGCGATACAACATCATAATATTATCATCTGCGTCTGCGGTCTGCGGCCATCCAGTTCCAGTTCATCTTTCATGTTCGGCGCCGCCGCCGCCCAGAATTTGGCCCGGACGGTCGCTCGACGAACGAGGGCGGCGACGGTCGCAGCGGCGGCGGTAGCGGCGGCTCCCGCTCCCGCTCCCGCCGGCGGCGGTGGCGCGGCGCTCATGCCGGAAGCGGAAGGACGAGGCGTCGGCGGAGGCGGCGGCGGGCGACGCCGACGCGGGGGGAGCCGTCGCGCGGGGAGCGCCTCCTCCTCCTCCTCCTCGGCCGGTCGCGGTCGAGGGGGCGGCCGAGGGGGTCGAGGCGGTCGAGGCCGGGGCGGCTCCTCCGGGAGGGGCCGGGGCGGCGGGGGCAGAGGAGGCGGCAGAGGCGGAGGAGGGGGGGGCGACGAGGTCCCGGGAGGGGCGTCGTCGCGCTCCCAGGCGAAGGGAGCCCTTTCGCCCGCGCCCGCGGCGGTCGCCTCCGACGCTTCCGACTTCCGGACCGACTTCCACGCCGTCGTGCGCGCCGCGCGGTACAAGGTGCACGCGCCCATGTGCTCGTGTCCCAAGGTGGCGAACCTACGCCGGAGGCACGAGGAGGCCGCGGCGTCGGCGAGGGAGTCCGCGAGACGGAACGGCGACGAGAATGAGCAGCGGGCGAGCGGCGCTGGCAGCGGCGACGGCGGCGAAATAGCGGCGAGCGGCCCGTACTCGAACGACGTGCAGTTCGACGTCGACGGCGGCGTCGCGCGTCGGCTCGGACGGCTGCACCTCGCGCCTGCCGATGCGTCCGCGACGTGCGACGCCGACGGAGGCGCGAAGGGAGTCGATCCGTTCGACGACCTCCTCGTCTTGCCCGACACCAAGTCTCCGCGGATCGCGTACGTTTGCTCGGGCACGGGTCGAGAGGAGTTCGCGAGAGACGGTATGGGCTGCGAGAATAAGCTTGCGGAGGAGATCTTCGGGCGCGCCGGAAGCGGCAAGGGAGGCCTCGACGACGACGGCGGGGAAGGCGGGGACGACCTCCCCCCGTTCAAGCTGAGCTGCGCCATCTGCCTCCTCACCTCCCACCAGCGGAACGGATTCGTCGCCGTCGTCGCTCGGACGGCCGAGGAGCTGGATCCGATCGTCCGTCGCGCGAGGGAAGCCCGCGCGGGGAAGGCGAAGGTCCACCACGACCACGCCCACTTCGTCGGCGCCGCGGAACTGTCGTCGCTGCGAGATCTGACGAAGTCGGGAAAGACCCGCGGGAGGGACCGACGCGTCGCGGCGGATCTGTGGGGACAGCTGAGAGGAGGGGGCGCGGAACTGCCCGATCTGCCGGCGGAGTCGGCGCCGGAGGCCGCCAAGGTGGAGTTGGGACACCACCTGTCGTCGCTGCTGTCCCTTCTCCCCGCATCGGGGACCGACGACGCCCTCGACGGCGCTCGTCCGCGATATATCCTGGTGCTTGGGTACGTCGACGGCCCCAACGAAGTGGCCCTCGACCTCCCCGGGGGAAAGCGACGCCTGGGCGAGTCGACGTTGGACTCCGTCGTCCGCGAGACGGAAGAGGAGTGCTCGCTGCGCATGGACGTCCGGTGGCTCGCGAGACGGATCTCGACGCGATACGGGGGCGACGTAGGAGGAGATGGGCGTCCGCCGGGGCTCGGCGACGAGGGCGGCTTCGTCCATATCTTGGTCCCGAAGAGGACGAGGGGACAGGAAAGCGGGGACGCGTTCTTCGTCGCGAGCCCGCCTCTCTTGGAACCGCCGGCGCCGGAGGAGAGATGAGAGCGAAGGAAAGGCGGCGCGCGACGACCGTACCGGGCCGATAGGGTTTCCGCGCCGGGGGCCGGACGGGGATGGCTCAGAGGATAGGTTTCCGTTCCCCGACGGCGGGCGGGAAGACGTCTCGGCGACTTTGGGATGGACGTCGTTCGGCTATGAGGGAGACCATCCCCGCGACATCATTATCGGACACGCGGGCTGAACGTGCGCCCCGAGCCGGAATATACATTGCGCAAGATTCGATCGTACCGTTGCGATGGCGCTGCAAAAGAGAGAGATTGATGTGAGGCAATAAGGCACTTCCCTTTTTGTGGTGTAATGTGCTCCCACTTCATGCCCGACATTGTTGTCATAATTATGTCAAGAGGCCAAGTCGGGTTGCCAATCGAACCACAAACAAATTTAGGGCATCAATCAGGAGCTGCGTCCAGGTTCATTGGATGGCATAATGATGCTAACTAGAGACATGTGCAATCGAATCTGTTCATGGTCTTTAGGTCTTAATACGACAAACAATGCTACTGTGTTTCCCCAACAGTCAGTTCTTGAACACGCAAGGAACTCCCCAAATCTACCTTTTATCGAATGAAAATTCGTTCACACACAAATCTCCAATTGCTCCCTGTCAGAACAGATATTCTTGCAAGGGCCAGTCGTTACAAGATTGCAACATCATCAATTCTTTCGTTCTTCTTGGAATGCTTGGAGACTACCAATGGACGAGGAGAGAAAAACTGGCTGGGAGAATACGGAGCCATCTTTGAGGAGCGGTTCGTATCTTGGGAACGTTTGATCTTTGCGGCCTTTCGAGAGGCAGCTTCTCCAAATAAGAACGACGTCGCTGAGGAGTTCTCCTCGCCTCCAAATGAGACCTCTCCTGATTCCATTGAGGCTGTATTCTGGGACTGATGACTACGGAGCAGGGTCGCTGTGCTTTCGGTAGGGAGGATGGTTTGCCACCAATTATTGATCGGGTCAAACTTATCCTTGGACGCTTCATCCCTGTCCCGCGCCCTGAGCAAAAGCCCTGCAATCAAAACGGTTGCTCCCAATGCCCCCCCGAAGCCCATGGCGACCTTCGCAAAGGTTCCAGTTCCCTCCTCCTGGGATTCCTGCACGACGACGCCATCAGAGTCCCCGCCCCCATCCCAAAAATGATCGAAGCTTCTGACCTGAGGGGTGGCGAGAGTGGCGTTGGTTGCGGAAGGGGTTGTTGCATTGGTTGACTCGCATTCGATCTCAATCGTAACAGTGGCTGTGTCCGATTCCTCTCCCGCGAAAAGCGTGTAATCGAAGGAGTCGATGCCACACCAGTCCGGATCTGGGGCGTAAATGAGACCATCCGAGGTATAACTGAGGATGGTTCCATATTGGGGATCGGAAAAGGAACCACCCACAGCTGTGGTGATAGAAGCGACGTCAGAGAGAAAAGTGGCCTTTTAGCATCACTGGAGAAAGACGTCGTGTCGAGGCAAGATTTCATGGCATACTCACGATCCGGATATTGGTCATTCAAGAGAACTGAAACAGATAGATTCTGATTCATCTGTCCTTTGGCGAAGTCGCCTTCAAGTTTGAGAAATTCAGTCGGCATGTACGTTGGAGTCTCGGTACCATTCATCACTGAAGCTGCCGGTGGCTCGGGCGTTGGCGTTAATGTTGCCTCAGGCGTGGGCTCAGGCGTTGGTGTTGATGTCGGCTCAGGCGTTGGCACAGGGGTCGCCGTAGAGGTCGCTAGAGAACCGTCGCTGCCAGATACGTCGATGCCTTCTGCGGCGGCGCTCTCGCTCTCGGCTCCGCACTCAATGTCGACCGTGACGGTCGCGGTGCCCTCCGCAGCCCCCTGCATGAGCGTGTACTGGAAGGAGGTGGTTCCGCACCAGTCTTCTTCGGGGTGGAACGTCAGACCGGTCTCCGTGGGCGCGCCAAGGCTGCCGTGCTCGGGCGTGGTGAACGACCCTGCAACGCCTGATTGCGATGGATCAATGGGGGGGGGGGGGGGGGGTAAGAAATCAACATGACGTAATTATGCGAAATGGCGAAGGCATACATACCCTCTGGGACTACGTCGTTGACGAGGATCGGAATCTCAAGAGCCTGGTTCATGGGACCTCTGACGGAGTCGTCTTTGACTTCGAAGACGACGGCCGGCGGAGCTGGTGTCGAATCTGGTCCAACTAGAATTTCCTCAGTTTGCACTTCCTCGTCGTCTTCTTGAATCGCAGTTTCCTCCGTCTCGCTCTCATTTTCGCACTCGATCTCGACAGTGACCGTCGCGGTGCCCTTCGCCGTTCCCTTCATGAGCGTATATTCGAAGGAGGTGGTTCCGCACCAATCTTCTTCGGGGTGGAACGTCAAACCGGTCTCGTTGGGCTCGCCGATGCTTCCGTGCTCGGGCGTGGTGAACGACCCTCCGACATCTGATTACGAATGGACCAATGGTGAGCGGGTTAAACAGGACGTACTGAAGCGCAATGGCGAAGGCATACATACCCTCTGGGACGACATCGTTGACAAGGATCGGAATGTCAATAGCCTGGTTCATGGGACCTTTGACGGAGTCGTCTACAACTTCGAGGACGATGGTCGACTCTGGTTCGACCAGAGCTTCCTCAGTTTGGACTTCCTCTTCGCCTTCCTCATCGTCGCCTTCCTCGTCGTTGTCTCGAGGAACGTCGTCTCCATCGTCGTCATACTCCGCCTGGCCCTCGGGTGAATCCGCATCGGCAGACGACGCAGCATGGCTTGACGGGATAATCCACTGGTGACCATCGCTTGAATGCGAGGAAAACTGGGGCCAAGTGAAGTCGTGTTTCACAGCTATAGGCACGAAGGGAATCTTCTGAGTCTTGGCCTTCCCGGACTTGGCGAAGAACGGAATGACGTAGGTGCCTCCTCCCGGGACGTACAAAGGATTACTGGGATGCTTGCTCCCCCCTTTACTACCAGGGGGGACATAGGGACGGGCAGGGGGATCGTTCGCAGAGGGCTGTACGTGCAAGATCGAAAGGGAAACCAAAGGCGGATAGAGCGGAGGTGAGTTCTCGAGGTTGTCCACGGTCCGCCCGGCTGTCGAGCGCAGGCCCGGTGTTCTCGAACAAAATATTGGGAGGCGCTCACCCTTCCGCTGTCTCCGGCTCCGGGGACGTTCGCCGCTGTCGATTGGACCGTCGACGAGGTGGTGGACGCGGTCGTGGAAGCGGTCGCCGACGAAGGCGTCGATGCGGCGGTGGAATCGGCGGTGGAGGCGGTCGTCGAAGCGGAAGTAGAAGCCGTCGTGGAATCGGCCGACGACGAAGAAGTCGACGCGGCGGACGAGGCGGTCGTCGACGCGCCCGTCGAGCCGGGGGTGGGCGCGGGAGTAGTCGCCGTCGCGTCGGGGCACGCGACGTCGACCGTGACCCTCGCCGTCTCGCGCTCGTCGCCGCGCAGCACGGTGTACTCGAAGGCGTCGGTCCCGCACCAGTCGAGCTTGGGGACGTAGACGAGGCCGTCGGGGGTGGGCTCGCTGATGACTCCGTTCTGGGGGTCGGAGAAGGACCCTTCCACGGCTGATCGATTCCGGTCGTGGTGAGACGGAGAGAGACGCGATGTGAGCTTGGATGTGGCAAACGATCGGCCTCGAGACAAACGCAATTCATCGAGACCGTTCTTCCACCCTTTCAGCACAATGCAGGATCGCACAATGCGGCTGTTCAGTACGTTTTGGTGTGCTCCAGCCCATTCCGAGCCAAGACAGAACGCCCGCCCGACGTTTGGATGGATCAACATCTTCGACAAGGGGCATGCTTATCCGAGCAAGCAAGCTCTTCCTTGATTTGGTGCCCATCAATTACCCACTGGTGAGAGCACTAGTTGAGGTCTATGCAGTTGAACACACTATTGCCGCACATGATGTGGCCCCAGCGCGATGACTTCGGCACCCCATGCACAAAGGCAAGCGACGAAGCTCGGTCGTACACTCACTCCCGTAGATGTCGTCGTTGGCGAGGATGGGGATGCGGACCTCTTGGTTCATCTGTCCCGTGGCGTGGTCGTCCCCGAGGCGAAGCGGAGGCACGGTGGTGGGAGGCGCGGCGGTGGTGGTGGTTTCGGTCGCGGCGTCGGTCGCGGCGGCGTCGGTCGCGGCATCGGGCGCGATGTCGGGCTCGGACGCGGGCGCTCCGACTCGGCCCTGCGCATCGTTCGCGAGAGGACGTACGCGGCATTTCGGTGAGATCGACGGCGAGCGCGGCGCTCGAAAACGCGACGGCGTGCGACGGCGCGACAAATGACGGCCCCTTGCGCCATATCCGGCGGCAAGTCCGCGAGAATCGAGCGCCATTCCCCAACGAGATGTCACGTCCCTCCCCCGTCCCTACATCGCGACCTCCTCCGTTTCCGTTCCACAAAAGGCGAGGTTCGCTCTCACCCCGAGATTCCCCGGACCGCACGGATGGTCCTTGGTGCACTGAGAACCGGGAAGGACGATGCCGAGCTTGCGGCGACCGCGGTACCGCCCCCTCGAGACGGAGGCGGAGGAGGGGACGGAAGCGCGGTCGGAGGCGAGGTCGGTCCAGCGGACGCCGGGCGCCGCCCCCTCGCCGCCGCTCGCTCCGACGTCGGCGGCGGCGGCGGCGGGGGGGGCGGGAGGAGCGCGGGCGCCGATCCAGCGGACGGCCGCGGCCCGGGCGTCGACGGCGCCGGCGGCGGCGAGGAGGAGGACGGACGTCCACGCCGGATTGAGGGGCATCATGGTGGTTCGGATCTTTCAAGTGAGAAGAAGTGCGATGGTGTTGGGGGGGATCGGTTGTTGCCGTTGTTCGTTGGATGGCACGCAAAGAACAAAACAACAAGGGCGGGCCGACCAAGGTAGGCAAGCACAAGCAGTGCACAAGCAAAGCCGCAGGTAGGTACGATATCGTACGAGTATCGTACGCTCACATGTTTTTGAATTTGTTGGACGGAGAGTTCCTGCGTCTTGCGGTAAGGTGGCATCAAGTCAAAAACAACAGCTTCGGCCGCTCTGGACTCAACAAAGAAAACGTATGGAACTTAAAATTGGTTAGGATATGCATACATAGGAATTGACAAAATGCATCTGTTGTGTCGGAAAGGAGGTAGACGCTCTCATTTGTAGCGAGAAAACGGAGGGGAAAAGGGATCGTTTTCGGCCGTTTTGTTTGAGATGGCATCTCGGGAAGTTGTTGTTGAAATTTATTTGGGAAAGTACTAAGGCACGATAAAACTTCTTGCATTGTATGCAAAGTTTCAACACTGACAAATTATCTCTCTGAGAATCAAAGAGGTCAGCACAGCAGACGTGGCTGAAAAAGCGGGCCACAAGCTCTGGCAAGCATTCTGTTCTATCACTCAAGTCCTAACGATCTTGGTCTCGGTGCTTTCTTTTGTAACTTGTGGCAACAGCCAAGCTTCTGTTGGCAAGAGACTACGAAGAAGGCTCGAAAGCGTGGGGTACGATGCCGGTGCCGAAACTGGTGAGCAGTTGGTGAGCAGTTAGAGCGCCATCAAATACCAGCACCATCTGAGACTGAAAGTTGACCATTGAGTAAAGGCATTGCAGGTCCCTCAATCTGCAGTCCAGCTAACCAGCTCAATCAGATTATCATGGTTTAGTGCCCCAACAACGGACAAGTGGCCCGGTCTCGTCCTACGGTTGTGGTGTGATCCCATATTATGTTGGGACTAGAGAAGACTGTGTCTGGCTAGAAAAGGATGTGTACGGTTTAGAAAGATTTTTATACAATAAAACATCCCAATCACTCAGACTTATTACTTTCTTTTCACTCCATAGTTGTGCTATCTAACACCTCGTTCAATATTATCTGATGTTTTCACCAACGCAAAGGTAAACTCATTCAGTGTGTAAAGTTTTTGTAACTGTAATTTTTATACCTCATTTACTATACTTCCTTCCTAAAGTAAAAGAATGTGCTCATATCTCTTAGTAGAGGGAAATATTGATAGATGTACTTAACCAAAATGATGCACCTCTTGTGCATCATGCTGCACACGCTTAAAATCCCCGTAACCCTTGTCCCAGTGCATCAAAGTGGCAGATGGGTTTGTCTTAGGAAGTAACATATAATATACTACTCGTCTTCTGGTTTGAGTTTTGTGTTGATAAGGACCATTTTAAGGTTGGCATATTGGCCTCAATTGATCGTAGAGCACAAAACGTGGCTAACAATGTCCCTAAAGAAAAACTTGTCATCGTTGTTGATCTCTAGCATGCTGTTTTGTCTCCCACAAACTGCTAATATAAGAGCACGTCGGTAACTGGAAAGGATGTGATCAGGTGCTACTAAATTGTGAGTTGCTATGATTGCGATGGCGGAGACAAATGTCATTGTCCAACAGGCATTCTTCAATCACTGCGGAACACCACGGACTCTTGACTGTCCGTGTGCCCGCTTCTCTGTAGAAGGTCTTCGCGGGTGAAACCATGGACTATCTAGAGTGTGTCCAGCACACCCTCTCACCAACTATCTCTCCATCCTTTTCTTTTACTTGACAGCTATTGCCATTTTGTTCTGGTTAGGTGTGAATTAGCATGCTTTGGTAGAGCTTATGGGGTAGATGTCCCCAGGAAACAATCCAGCCCATCCCTGTCGGAAACACTGCCAACAACCAAAGGATGTCACGAAGCCACAACCACACTGGGGACACTCTGCCCAGTGATACTCTAAGGACACATCAAGACAGCCAAATTATAATGTCATTGTTGGAGGCCATAGATTTGATATATTCAAAGCACGGGGGCTTGTGCAACCAAGATAATGCACGATACTTCCTGGGGAAAATAGGGATGGATAGTAAACCACAAGACTGACCAACATTCCTCCCTGTTCACTCCCCAATAGCCCAATGTTGATCAGAGTTGATGGCGCAAACCCTCTCCCTGCTCCACTCCCTGGCAAATATACCTATTCTTGGTTCGGGAACATCTTCCTGACCACCGTGTCCCAGGAGCCATGCAAAACAATTATATATCCACAAGAGACAAGCGGAGGTCTCCATCACAATGTAAGCATAATAAAAGGTCATTCTTGCCCAGTTGACAACATCATGCTGCTATTATTCTAATCACAATATTGCCATGTCTCCACTTGTCGGGAAATTGGTGAAAAGTGTCATGAAAAATGTAGTAGTAGTAGAGGCGATATCCTCCTAGATTTTCTCACCTTCGTGTTTCAATCTGACTACCATTTGTAGTTAATGATTCACCACAATTGTTGCATTGGAAGATCATGGCAGAGTTTGTCTTCTTCTTTTTCTTATTTGTTGTTATTCCGTAATATACTGGTGGCTACCGTCAAACCCCCAATCGAGGTCTATATACTCTATGAGGCTCACAAACCTGCCTTGCGCTCGTAGCAATACATCAGGACTCAGTCCGCCTTGCAGGGGACCCTGATTGAGAGAGCATGTGCCAGCCACCGGCCGTCAACCATCATGCATGGCTGTGCAGCAGCCTAGGCATCCCTTGTGGTTGCCGTTTGAGAGTCATGCACATTTGTGCATGGATTGCATGAAGAGTGTTAGGTGGTCGTGGATGGCTATCACCCTCGAACCAGGAAGGTTCGAATAGGCAAAAAAGATATCGAAGCAGTGGGTAAAAAGGGTCGGCTTTCAGATTCTAGCCTCAATGCAGTACTGCACTGTGTCTTGACACGGAGGCAAATTCCATTACTTGTGTCCCTGATCTCAGCCAGGCATCAGAAGGGTAGCTCAAAATCCCTGTCTTGTGGCAGGTTGCATTGAACACTAATTTGACACCACTTGAGTTCTTCGGGAGTCACCAAGAAGGTCTTTATGTAAGAACAATCTATGAATGATATGTAATCCCCATTTCAAAGGAATTGAGCAGTTCTACATGTTATGGGTTATCGTCCCATGTCACGAAATTTCTATCACGGGTGCACACAGAATGGAGAACTGTATCTTAATCAAATTTTGACGCCATCTGATCCTATTTTAGGTATTTTCAAACAGTTTTACATAGCATGATGCATGTAAGTAGATATTATTTTGCTAACGCCGCAGCAGCGATCGACGCCGCAGCCTGGGCAGCGTCAATTGAGGCAACGTCTCCCAAAGCAGCGATGCAATTTTTCGAAGCATGGATCAAGCTTGCCTGCGGGCATGTTAAAGCAAAACAATCTACAGCTTGGCCACCCGATGATGAAGGCCCTGACCCACACATCGTGCGCAGGAGTGTGTCGGACGAAGCTTGATTTGGCAACTTTCAACGAAGCTCAAAACAATACACAAAATGAACGGGTTTTAAGCAGATGAACGGAAGTAGAAAATTTACAGTGGAAAAGGTACAGAAGTACCAAACGGACAAGAAGTGTGCCATCTCCGCACGCGGAGATGGCATTGGAATGGTTTACGGTGGCGCAACTTGTGGAGTTACGCGTCGACCACGCGTTTTACGCGTTATCTAGTAGCAGTGTTTAGTACTTTAGAGCCTGCCGAAGCAGGCTCATAAAATAATTTTAATTTCAGTTAAAAACCCTCATCAAAACTGGATTGCATCGTCTTATCCCGCGCGCTTTGGTCTGGCCTTGGCCACCAGACCACGGGTAATTATCTAGCAAAGTACAAGTAGAAGTACCAAAAATGACATATCATCAAGAGTGGACAAATTTGTTAGGAGCCGAGCATAGTGATCTACATACATACATTCGTATTAAATTGGATTAGATCTACATCTAAAACGGGCTCTCTAATACTATAGGCGGGGCGGCACGCATACACAGTCTTTTGAATTGGCATAAGGGTGCGTGCCCCACACCAAGGTCACGTGGTAGTATGCCATCAATGTGTGGCCATTGGTAGCCAGCAAAGTACATATGTAGCTGTCACATATTAACAATCCACTGCTCCCGCTAGTTCAGCTTAGCTGAGCAGCAAGGGTGTCATCACAGGCGTTGACTGCAGCAACGCCGACATGGTCTCATACGCTGTGTTCTGAGTACCATAGGTTTGGAGTATAATGCAGAAAAGTTTTTTATGCGCCCAAAGGTACCTGTGCAGCACATCGTCGGAAAGCCCTTGTAAAGGCGATCAATTTGAGCTAATGAAC